>NJPS01000021.1:0-195817 GCA_002946415.1 Rutstroemia sp. NJR-2017a BVV2 | reverse complement strand
AAGGAGCTTCGGAGTGCACTTATTATGTACCATAAATAAGCCATTGTACGGCCAGTTAGTTGTAGAAGAATAAGACGATTTTACCCATTGACATAAGCTGGCCATTGTGCGCTCAGCCTAGTGTCCCGGGTAAACGTCGGCACAAGTTCACGTGACCTTGTTGGATCTTCCCCCTTTTGAGCATATTACTTTTATTAGACGGTCCAACCAACAATAATAGTCCTAGAAGACTCTAAATTTAATATCAATTACTTTATATATCTTACTATTATATTTCTTCTAGTTGTTATTTAAAAACTTATATAGATTGCTAAACTATTTATTATATACCGAAAAGTCTTATATAATAATGATTACAGAATCTAAAGTAGAATATAGAATATTACTAATATAGCCAGAAAGATTCCAAATAGAAGTAGAATACTAAATCTAAACTTCTTTACTAATTTCTGGTATATATATTAGTTTCTCGATTTCTTATTGATTTGATAAATTTCGGTCTATATCTGGGATTATAGAAAGGATCTATAATATTTCTACTATAGGTTGAAGGAAATTAGTTTACTTATCTAAAGCCTTTGTTTTAGGAGATCTATAGTAAGTTCTAAGTTGCTGGAATTTCTCTTTTATCTATTTATAAAGTTTCTCTTTTCTAAGAAGTACTATAAAAACCTTGGTATATAATCTATTTCCAATAATATCTTGAATAAATATTCCTTGTTTTATTATATATATTTGTAGTTGATAGAGGAATACTATACTAGCTAAGATAAATAGCTTTTTTATCTATTTTTTGAAATTATTATAGTATATAATCTATAAGTTATAATTAGTTTCTTTTATCTATATAATCTGTATAATAAATTGGATAATATAGATAATAATAGTAGTCTTTATATAAAATAACTTATCTGAGAAATTGTAGTTCTTGTAAAGTAGTATAGTATTGATTATATATTAATTTCATTCTTTAGGGATATAGTCTTAGAATACTATTATAGATATAGATTATTATATATAGATTAGGATATCTTATTAATCTATAGTTAAAGAGGATATTTAGTTAATAACCGAAATATATAGTAATATCAATAAGATCAATTATTAATTAGTATTGATTGGATCTTCTAATAAAAGTAATATATTCAAAAAAGGGAAAATTCAATAAAGTTATATAAACTTATATCGATATTTATCTAGGATATTAGGCTAAGTATACAATAGCTAGTTTATATTAATAAGTAAAATCGTCTTATTTTTCTATAATTAACTAGCTATATAATAGCTTATTTATAATATATAATAAATATACTTCGAAGCTCTTTTTAATATTCTCCGATATTCCAGCTTCGGTATATATAGATATATAAGTAGATATATAGCGATTTATAATATATATAGTTATTTTGATAGAATATATTTTATATCTAAGATATAATAGTCTATATAGCTATTACTTAGCCGAAGTATCGATATTTTGATAGAAATCAATACTACTAGTTTAGAGAAAATTAAAAATCCAAAATAGCTAAATTAGTTAAGGTTTTTATCAAGAATAGTACTGATTAGCTTGAAATCAGTATTTTTTGAAGATAAAACTAGCTAAAAAGGATTATTAGAATACTTTTCTTGAAAATAATAATTCTAAATCAATATTTAAAGTTTTTAGCTATATCAAATCTTATTCGAACTAATCTCTTCTAGCAATTTTAAATAAAACTAGTTTTAAAAAGAAAGGAGTTATTTTGAGAATTACTCTCTTTCCCCAACCTCCTAGTTCGACTAGTCCTAATTGGGAAGAGTATAAAATAATAAATTGAAGTTGGCCTAAGCTAGCTAATACCGAATTAGTATTAATCTACTTAACTAAAATCAAGAGGAAAATACTAGGATCTAATAGAATTATTTAAGAAATTATTAATAAAACTTATTTAGTTATTCCTGAGATATTTTATAAGGTTTTTGTTTACCTAATCGATCTTAGATATTATCTCCGATACTAGAAACAAGTAATTGAAGTTATTCTCAAAAAACTAGCTAAATTTGATTATTTAGTTCTAAAAGTTTATAAAGTAATTTCATTTCTTAACTATTTAAGTAAAATAAATAAGAGAATACTAGCAAAAAGATTAGATTATTTAGCTGAAATAACTAGCTTGCTATATAACTCCCAAATTAGTAGAAGATTCAAAAAATCAGTTATCAATACTAGATTATTACTAGTAAATAAAGTTCAAGAAAATTATTTAAAAGGATATAAAATATCGGTTTTATTTTTGGATATTAAAAGAGTTTTCGACTATATCTCAAAAAATCAGTTATTAGCTATTTTAAAAAGATTAAAATTACTAATTAACTTAATTACTTAAGTTAGTTACTTTTTGGAATATTAACTACTTTGTTTAAATTTCGATAGCTAAATCAAGCAATTTCAGCTTATTTCAACTAGTATCTCTTAGAATAGTCTAATCTTATCAATTCTCTTTTTAATTTATATTAAAGAACTTTTTCTATCGATTTCTATCTCAATCTAGTTATATATAGATGATATCGTATTAGCTACTAACTTAACTAGTTTCAAAAAGAACTATAAGATCCTAGAAAGAGAAACTAGTAAACTATATACCTTAAGAGAAGTTAGTAATATCGAATTCGATTTAGCAAAAACAGAGTTAATTTATTTTTTCGGAGGTAAATAAAGAATTATTAAAACTAATTCGATTAATTTACTAAATAAACAATCAATATAACCTTCAAAAGTAGTGAAATAACTAGATATCTGGTTTGATAATACTTTAAATTTCAATTAGTATATCTTAACTAGAATTAGTTAAACTAAATTAGCTTTTTTGAGAGTTAATCGACTAGCTAATATCGAAAATAGACTTTTATCTTCTGTAATATACTAGCTATATATTGTTTATATCACTAATATCTCAAACTATAGATCCTCTATATAGTGGAAAAAATAAATTAAATTTAAAACTCAATTCTAATATTTACAAAATTTAGTTTTTCGGAAAATTCTTAAGGTATTTAGAACTAGTTCAATAATTCTTATAGAAGTAGAAGCTATACTAGTACCTCCCCAGATTTGCTTAAATACTACTAACTATTAATATATATTCAGAACTATCAAAATAGCTGAAAATCATCTAATTTTCAAAGAAATTTGAGCTAAATCGAAAGCTAATAATCAGTTCCAGGACTATTTAGTACTAACCTAAAAAGAACTAATCAAAATAATCTAAATAAAGCAAATTAGATATTTAATATATCTATTAGTTTACTTTCAGTATTTGGAATTAATTAGTTCTTTTAAATTTCCACCTTAGGTAACTATTCTTTATTCGGTTGAAATTAGTAAGCTATCTAAAGAATTAGAAACTGAAAATTATAAAAACTCGGCTATTTTGCTAGCCCCGAACTAATATTCAATCTATATAGATAGATTAGAAGTAGTAAATCAAAAAGAAATCAGAATCGGTCTAGCTTTTTTTAACTTCAACTAGGAGTTAATCCAGAGATCTAGCTGGAATATTAGAACTAGTTAGCTAGTTTATAATAGCGAACTAGCCAGAATAGTTGAAAGAATTAAGTTAGTAAACGAAATAGCTTAAAAAGATCAAGAATTTACTATTTTCTCAGATAATCAAATTGCTTTATAAAGGTTAAAATCACTTAGTGATAAATCAGAGCAAAATCAAGTAGTACTAGTATACGAAGCTAACCGAGAAATAGTCAGAAAAGGAGCTAAAATCAAATTAGTTTAGATTCCAGGCTATTTCGAGGTGCTAGGCAACGAAAAAGCGGATCTACTAGCCAAATCGGGAACTAAAATGGACCTAATAACCCAAATAACTAGTCTCAACTATTTGGAAGCTCAAATTAAGCGAATTAAAAATCAGGAGTAGTTAGAATCTCTTTTAAAAACTTTGGAAACTATATCAGAAACTAGTTTGCTTAGTTCGACTAATTATTTAAAAATTTTTAAACCTACTTCTCGAAATCGTATCCAAATCCCAAATTCGACCAAAAAAGCTATTGCTAGTACTTTCTTCTAATTGAAAATCAGATATAGTTATTTAAAATTATATTTATATTTATTAGGGTATACTAGTACTAATAAATATATTTGTGGGGCCAAAGAGACTTCTGAATACTTACTTTTAAGTTGTTCCCATTTTAGTCTAGCTCGGAGCAAGCTAAAAGACAAATTAGCTACAAATTACTTATTACTTCTACTTCTTCTTGATACTACCCCCGGAATCGAAGCTAGTATCGCTTATTTAAGCGAGACAAAAATTTGTATCCGAAAATATCATCTAGCTCGAAAGCTAGTTGAGGATTAGATTGGATATTTAAATTGGAATGATTTTATTTTCATTTTTATCAAATTGATATTTTCATTATTTTAGTTATTTTCATTTATTAGAACTAGTTCCTTATTATCTCTTGATACTATTTAGTTTAAAAATGTATTTAAATACTACTTATATTTAGCTGCTAGCGGCCTTTAGCCGCTAGCCGATCTACTATAGTCTTAGACTTAAAAAGGTCGTTAAAATAATAAATCAATTAATCAATCAATTAATAGTTAATTCTAGAACTATTTAATATTGATCTAAAAAGAACTAGCGAAAATAATCTAAATAAAGCAAATTAGATATTTAATATATCTATTAATATCTTTTCAATATTTGGAATTAATTAGTTTTTTTAAATTTCTATTTTAAATTACTACTTCTTATTCGATTGAAATTAGTAAGTTATTTAAAGAATTAGGAGTTGAAAATTATAAAAACTTGATTATTTTACTAACTCCGAATCAGTATTTAATCTATATAGATAGATTAGAACTAATAAACCAAAAAGGAATTAGAATCGATTTAGCTTTTTTTAATTTTAATTAGAAACTAATTTAAAAATCTAATTAGAATATTGAAATTAGCTAACTAGTTTATAATAATGAACTAACTAGAATAGTCGAAGGAATTAAACTAATAAATAAAATAATTCAAAAAGATCAAGAATTTATTATTTTCTCAAATAATCAAGTTACTTTATAAAGGTTAAAATTATTTAATAATAAATCTAGATAAAACTAAATAATACTAGTTTATAAAACTAGTTAAGAAATAATTGAAAAAGAAATTAAAATTAAATTAGCTTAGGTTCCAGACTATTTCAAGATATTAAGCAACGAAAAAGTAGATCTACTAATTAAATCGGGAACGAAAATAGATTCCTTAACTAATATAATTAGTTTTAACTATTTAGAAACTTAAATTAAACAAATTAAAAATTAGAAATAGTCTTAATCTTTTTTTAAAATCTCGGAAATTATTTTGTTTAGCTTAATCAATTATTTAAAAATTTTTAAATCTTCTTCTCGAAATCGAATCCAAATCTCAAAATCGACTAAAAAAGCTATTATTAGTATCTTCTATTAGTTGAAAATTAAATATAGTTATTTAAAATTATATTTATATTTATTAAGATATATTAGCAATAATAAATATATTTATAGAACTAAAGAAACTCTTAAATATCTACTTTTGAGTTATTCTTTTTTTAATCTAATTTGGATCAAACTAAAAAACAAACTAGCTATAAATTATTTATTATTTCTATTTCTTCTCAATATTAACTCCGGAATCGAAGCTAGTATTACTTATTTAAACAAGATAAATATCTATACCCAAAAATATTATCTAGCTCGCAAACTAGAAGATAATTAAATTGGATTATTAAATTAGATTTATTTTACTTTTCTTTTTATTAAACTATTACTTTCTCTTTATTTTATTTTTATTATCTAGAACTAGTTTCTTACTATTTTTTGATATTATTTAGTTTAAAAATATATTTAAAATACTATTATTACTTAATTATTAGTAATTAGTTATTAATCGATCTACTATAGTCTTAGACTTAAAAAAGTTGTTAAAATAATAAATCAATCAATTAATCAATTTAATATTAATTTAGAAATCTTGGATTATAAATAAAAATCTAGATTGTTTAAATAATCAATTGATTTCTTATTGATTAATTGATTTATTATTTTAATAACCTTTTTGAATCTAAAACTATAGTAAATTAGTTAGTAGTTAGTTATTAGTAATTAGATAATAATAATATTCTAAATATATTTTTAAATCAAATAGTATCAAGAAATAGTAAGAAACTAATTCTAAATAATAAAAATAAAATAAAGAGGAAATAGTAATTTAATAAAAAAAGTAAAATAAATCCAATTTAATAATCCAATTTAATAATCTTCTAGTTTGTAAATTAAATAATATTTTCGGGTATAGATATTTATCTTGTTTAAATAAATAATACTAGCTTTGATTCCGAAACTAGTATTAAGAAGAAGTAAAAATAATAAATAATTTATAACTAGTTTACCTTTTAACTTGATCCGAGCTAGACTAAAAAGAGAGTAGTTTAAAAATAGATATTTAGAAATCTCTTTTATTCTATAAATATATTTATTATTACTAATATATTCTAATAAATATAAATATAATTTTAAATAACTATATCTAATTTTCAATTAATAGAAGATATTAATAATAACTTTTTTAATTGATTTTGGGATTTGAATTCGATTTCGAGAAAATGAATTGAAAATTTCTAAATAACTAATCGAATTAAACAAATTAGTTTTGGGAACTTTAAAAAGAAATTAAGATTATTCTTAATTTTTAATTTGTTTTATTTAAATTTCCAAATAACTAAAACTAGTTATATTAGTTAAAAGATTTGTTTTTGTTTTCGATTTAATTAATAGATTTACTTTTTCATTATTTAGTATCTCGAAATAACTTGGAATTTAAATTAGTTTAATTTTAATCTCTTTTTCGATTATTTTTTGGTTAGTTTTGTAAACTAATACTATTTGGTTTTATTTAGATTTATTACTAAATAATTTTGATCTTTATAAAGTAATTTAGTTATCTAAGAAAATAATAAATTCTTGATTTTTTTAAGTTATTTTATTTATTAATTTAATTTCTTCAACTATTCCAATTAGTTTGTTATTATAAATTAACTAACTAGTTCTAATATTCTAACTAAACTTCTAAATTAGTTTCTAGTTAGAATTAAAAAAACTAGATTAATTCTGATTTCTTTTTATTTTACTAGTTCTAATCTATCTATATAAATTAAGTATTGATTTGGAGCTAGCAAAATAGCCGAGTTTTTATAATTTTCAGTTTCTAATTCTTTAAATAACTTATTAATTTCAACTAAATAAAAAGTAGTAATTTAAAATAGAAATTTAAAAGAACTAATTGATTTCAAGTATTAAAAATAAATTAACAAATATATTAAATATCTAATTTGCTTTATTTAGATTATTTTCGCTAGTTCTTTTTAGATTAATATTAAATAATTCTAGAATTAATTATTAATCTTCAATTTAATTAAAATTTCTTTGAAAATTAAATGATTTTCGACTAATTTAAAAATTCTAACTATATATTGATAGTTAGTAGTATTTAAGTAAATCTAAAGAAATATTAATATAGTTTCTACTTTTATAGAAAGTATTAAATCAATTTTAGATATTTCGAAGATTTTCCGAAAAACTAAATTTTGTAAATATTGAAATTAAGTTTTAAATTTAGTTTATTTTTTCCACTATATAGAGAATCTATAATCTGAGATATTAGTAATATAAATAATATATAACTAATATATTATGAATAATGAAAATCTATTTTCAGTATTAATTAGTTAATTAACTCTCAAAAAAACTAATTTAGTTTAACTAATTCTAGTTGATTAATTGATTGATTGATTGATTGATTTATCATTTTAATGACCTTTTTGAATCTAAGACTATAGTAGATCGGCTAGCGGCTGAAGGCTGCTAGCAGCTAAATATAAATAGTGTTTAAATACATTTTTAAACCAAATAGTATCAAGAGATGGTAAGGAACTAGTTCTAGTAAATGAAAATAACTAAAATAATGAAAATATCAATCTAATAAAAATGAAAATAAAATCATTCTAATTTAAATATCCAATCTAATCCTCAACTAGCTCTCGAGCTAGATGATATTTTCGGGTACAAATTTTTGTCTCGCTTAAATAAGCGATGCTAGCTTCGATTCCGGGAGTAGTATTAAGAAGAAATAGAAGTGATAAATAATTTGTAGCTAATTTGTCTTTTAGCTTGCTCCGAGCTAGACTAAAATGGGAATAACTTAAAAGTAAGTATTCAGAAGTCTCTTTTGCTCCACAAATATATTTATTAGTATTAGTATACCCTAATAAATATAAATATGATTTTAAATAACTATATCTGATTTTCAACTAGAAGAAGGTACTAGTAGTAACTCTTTTAGTCGAATTTGGGATTTGGATACGATTTCGAGAAGTAGGTTTAAAAATTTTTTAAATAATTAGTCGAGCTAAATAAGCTAGCTTCCAATATAGTTTTCAAAGTTTTTAAAAGAGATTCTAACTACTTTTGATTTTTAATTCGCTTAATTTGAGCTCCCAAATAGTTGAGATTAGTTATTTGAGTTACCGGGTCCATTTTAGTTTCTGATTTAGCTAATAGATCCACTTTTTCGTTACTTAGTATCTCGAAATAGCTTGGAACCTAAGCTAATTTGATTTTAGCTTCTTTTCTAACTATTTCTCAGCTACTTTCATATACTAGTACTATTTGATTTTGCTCTAGTTTATTACTAAATAATTTTAACCTTTATAAAGTAGCTTGATTATCTAAGAAAATAATGAATTCTTGATCTTTTTGAGCTATTTTGTTTATTAGTTTAATTCCTTCGGCTATTCCGGCTAGTTTGCTGTTATAAACTAGTTGACTTATCTCAATATTCTAGCTAGACTTCTGGATTAGTTCCTAGTTAAAGTTAAAAAAAGCTAAATCGATTTCGATTCTTTTTTGATCTACTAGTTCTAATTTATCTATATAGATTGAGTACTGGTTCGAGGCTAGCAAAATAGCCGAGTTTTTATAATTTTCAGTTTCTAACTTTTTAGATAATTTACTAATTTCAACCGAATAAAGAATAATTACCTAAAGTAGAAATTTAAAAGAACTAATTAATTCCAAATACTGAAAATGAACTAATAGATATATTAAGTATCTAATTTGCTTTATTTAGATTATTTTAACTAGTTCTTTTTAGATTGGTACTGAATAGTTCTGGAACTAATTATTAATCTTTGATTTAGTTCAAATTTCTTTGAAAATTAGATAATTTTCGGTTATTTTGAGAGTTCTGAATATATATTAATAGCTAGTAGTATTTAAATAAGTCTAGAGAAGTGTTAGTATAGTTTCTACTTCTATAAGAACTATTGAACTAGTTCTAAATACTTCAAAGATTTTTCGAAAAGCCAAATTTTGTAAATATTAGAATTAAGTTTTAAATTTAGTTTATTCTTTTTACTATATAGAAGATCTATAATTTGAGATACTGATAATATAAGCGATATATAGCTAGTATATTATAAAAGATGAAAATCTATTTTCGGTATTAGCTAATCGATTAGCTTTTAAAAAAACTGATTTAGCTTAATTAATTTTAGTTAAGATATATTAGTTGAAACTTAAAGTATTATCAAACTAGATATCTAGCTATTTCACTACTTTTAAGGATTATATTAATTAGTTATTTGGTAAATTAACCGAATTAATTTCAATAGTTCCTTATTTACTCTCGAAAAAGTAAATTAACTTTGTTTTTGCTAAATCGAATTCGATATTACTAGCTTCTCTCAAGATATATAGTTTACTAATTTCTCTTTCTAGAATCTTATAGTTCTTTTTGAGACTAATTAAGTTAGTAGCTAGCACGATATTATCTATATATAACTAGATTAAAATAGAAATCGATGGAAAAAGCTCTTTAATATAAATTAAAAAGAGAATTGATAAGATTAGACTACTTTGGAAGATACTAGTTAAAATAAACTAGAATTGCTTGATTTGGCTATTAAAACTTAAATAAAATAGTCGATATTCTAAGAAGTGACTAACTTAAATAATTAAATTAATTAGTAGTTTTAATCTTTTTAAAATAGCTAATAGCTGGTTTTTTGAAATATAATCGAAAGCTCTTTTAATATCCAAAAATAAAACCGATATTTTATATCTTTTTAAATGATTTTCTTAAATCTTATTTGCTAATAATAATTCAATATCGATAACTGATTTTTTAAATCTTCTATCGATTTGGGAATTATATAACAAGTTAGTTGTTTCGGCTAAATAATCTAGTCTTTTTACTAGTATTCTCTTATTTATTTTACCTAAATAGTTGAGAAATAAAATTATTCTATAAGTTTTTGAAACTAAATAGTTAGATTTAGTTGGTTTTTTGAGAATAATTCTAGTTGTTTATCTCCAGTATCGGAGATAGTATCTAAGATCGATTAAATAAACGAAAACCTTATAAAATATCTCAGGAATAGCTAAATAAGCTTTATTGATAATTTCTTAAATAATTCTGTTAGATCCTAATATTTTCTCTTTGATTTTAGCTGAACAAGCTAATGCTAATTTGGTGCTAGCTAACTTAGGCTAGTTCCAGTTAACTACTTTATACCCTTCCCAATTAAGACTAGTCGAACTAGGAGGTTGGGGAAAAAGAGTAGTTCTCAAAATAGCTTCTTTCTCTTTAAAAGTAATTTTATCTAAAATAGTTGGAAGAGATTAATTAGAGTAAGATTTAGTATAGCTAAAAGTTTTAAATATTGATTTAGAATTATTATTTTCAAGAAAAGTATTTCAATAATCCTTTTTAACTAGTTTTATCTTTAAAAAATACTAATTCCGAGCTAATCGGTATTATTTTTGATAAAAACTTTAACTAGTTTAACTATTTTGGATTTTTAATTTTCTCTAAGCTAGTATCATCGATTTTCTTAAACTTTTTAACTTAGAAGTCTACCAAGATTTAGCTTTTAAACTAGGTTTAGTTTTTGGAATAGCTTTGCTAACTACTAGTTGAACTAGTAATAATAGTTCCGAACTAATCGATTTTAGATAATTTTATACTTTCTTATTTAATTTCAGATCTAGCCAAGTGAAATCAGGAAAGGAACTAGCTAGAATAGTTGATTCTTTTATACTTTTAATTAAATAATCTGAAAAAAGTTCCCAATCTACTAATTTAGTATTAAAATAAGTACTAGCTAATTTTTGTCTACTTAGAGATACTAGTTCTTTTTTCTCTTTTAAAGTAAATAAAATTGGTAAATAGTTAGATCCCAAATTAGTTAGTATTTACTAGTTATCAATATATCTAGCTAATACTTATATAGCTAGTATAAGATCTAAAACTGATTTACTAGCTTTTCTAAAAAATATAATAATTCTAGGTTTATTAATTAGTTCCAAGTTTTACTTTTTAATCTATCGAACTAACTTAGTACTAATTTGACTACTTCGGCTATTTAGGTTCTACCAAAGATAATAAAAGTTAAAATCATCTAAAATAAATAAATTAGTCGAAATAGTTCTAGATAGCAAACTTCTTTTTACTGTTTTAGTCGAAATTTCTTCGATTTAACTAGTTTTATTATAAATATTAACTAGTTCGAGTATATTGTTTTCTTTGGCTACTAATAGAACTAGTAAGTTAAGATCGATATTTGAAGAAACTAGTATAATATTAGATATATAGATCTTCGAGATATAAATAAGTATTCGAAATCTAAATCTTATAATAACTGAAAAAATTTAATTGAAACTACTATAAGAAATCGATCAATTATTTAAATAATCTAGATTTTCATTTATAATCTAAGATTCTTGAATTAATAATAAATCGATTTTTAGTTTAATAACTAATTATAGTACTAATTCAGTTATAACTGAATTTCGATTTAGATTTATTTGGAGAATTCAAGTATTTGTACTAATTATAAATTAGCTTCTTTAATAACTTTATATATTTTATATTCTTTAGAAGTGGAAATATAATTATTTTTGTAGTTAATATATTTTGATACTAAATAAGAACATTTTTGGCTATTTTGATTATAAATCGAATAGTAATATTAATTAGTAATATAAGGTTTGTTATAGAGATTATATTTAGTCTTTTTTCGGCAAAATTTAACTAAATATCCAAATCCTTGGTATTTAGTATATTAAATAGATCTAGAAGTAGTAAAAAGCTTTTCAACTTTAATACTAATTCTAATTATCCAAATCTAGTTTTTTATATATCTTTCGATTTCTGCTTTAGTAGCAAAGGATATTACTATTAATCCTTCTTACTTAATAACTCGATTTTCTATTGAAGATAACTAATATAGTATACTAATTAACTTTAAATTCAGATTAGAATTAAAAATCTTTAGTTTATCTAGTACTAGCTTTATTCTATAAAGTATATTGAAATCCTGAGTTAGGATATTATAGAATACTATTTTATATCAAGATTTATCTTTTAAATATAATTTAAAAGTAATTAAATACTCCCAAATAGCTTTTTTCTCAAATAGAAAATCAGAAGTAAATAGAGTAATTATAGTAATTACTAGATTCTTCTTATTACTAATAATAGTAATCAAGGAGATTATTGATCCTTTAATATTTTTATCTAAAAAGACTTTATTGATAGTATTTCGTAAAACTAGTATCGAGAAAGAGGTATTAAGATCTCGAACCAAAATTAATTAGTTTTGGATTTTAGCTTTTTTAGTAGTTTTATTGATACTAATCTAGTTTCCAGGATTGTTATTATTATCTACTAGTACTATTGAGGCAAAAGAGGGTCTAGAGGATAATTTAGCTGAAGAAATAATCGAAGTAGTAATAGTAGTAGTTAAGTTAGATTGGATTTGAGAAGGGTTTTTGAGAATTATAATATTAGCTTTGTTAATAGTATTAGCTGTTTTTGTTTTAGCTTCGATTTTTTATATAATATATTCCAAATTATTAATCTAAGAAACTAGTTAATTGATAACTTTTTATAGTTTTCCTAATTCAGTATATTCTCTAAATATCTCGATTAAATCAAGGATTTGAGTTTATTTATTGTATGATTTAGTAGCCGAATATACTTCGACTAGTAAGTCATATACCTAGAGAATTTTAGTGCTAGCTAGATCCAGAGTAGTTGGTTCAATAGTGGAGAAATAGATAGTTTTGCTTAGTTTGGAAGAAGTGAAGAGATTAGCCTATTTCGGAAGGCGGTAGATATTTCTGCCGGGTCTAGTAGTAATACTTGTAGTAGTATTAAGTGGGTCCAAACTGAAAATCTTATTTAGGCCAGATATATCCAAGTTTGGATTGAAAATCGAAGTAGTTGGTAATATAGAACTATTATCCATTTCTATATTGTTATTAATAGGAGGAGAAGATCGAATAATAGTACTGCTAGCAGATCCAGAAGTGTATTGATAAGTTGAGGTTGAAGGAGGTTCGATTTAGATAGGATTTTGAGAGATTGAAGTTCCCAAATCCGCTATTTTGGCCGCGGCGACGATATCTCGATAACTAGTAAGTATATTACTAAGCGGGCTAGTAGGTTCGATCCGCAGAAATATATATAGTCGGATTTTATATTGAGTTTGATGATTTTGGATTCGGAATCGTTTTGTTTGTCAAGAATTTACTTTATGAATATAGTTTCTTATATAGATATCTATATATAAACTTTGTTTCTAAAATAGTTAAAAAATACTTTCTATACTATTATTATATAATCTATATATAATAGATATTATAGTTAAGCTATAAAAACAAATATATTTATATATATAATAGTTTTATTTAATATAATAATTCTAATATCTTTAGGATTATCTTTTTATAAATTAAAGTATTTAATATTATCTACTTTTAAATTTCCTTAAAATATTATTACTATTTCTAATAACTCTAAATATAAAGTATTCGAAAATAAATTTATTTATCTTGATGGAAATTATTATATTATTATCTTTATAATATATATTATATCTTCTTTTCTTAATTTGAAAAATCTCTTATTATTTCTTTTTAATATTATAATATCTCTTTCTTTATAATTATTTATTTTAGAGATAGTAATTAGAATATTATTCTATAATATTTTCGAGAATAAATCGATTTAGTTAATATTACTAATATTAATATCGATTTCTATTAAAAGAACTATTTATATTAAAGATATATCTAAAGTTATAATCTCAACTAAACCTTTATTATTATTATTGTTTTTAATATTAATAGAAAAGAAAAAAGATGAAAATCTAGTAAACTAATATTATTCTCTAAATTATTCTATCGGAATTATTAATAATAGTAATATAACTCTAATATATTCTATTAGAACTTAGTTTCCCAAAATAATTAGATAATTCTTTTTTAGAAAATATAAATCTATAGTGAATTTATTAAATATTTTTCTAATTTCTATTTTATCTATTATCTAATTTACTAAGAAATTTAAATTTATAATAAGGCTTTATAAATAAATTCGGTAAATAGTTATAATAGATTTCTCTTCTAATAATACTAGTTTATTAGTATCTAAACTAGATTATCTTATTAATATTATCTTTATAACTAATAAAAATTTGATTATTTTCTGTATTTATTAATTAATAATCTCTACAAAAAAGTATCTAAAATTAATAAAAAATTATAATTCTTAGATTTGATCTATAAATTATAGATTTCCTATTATAGAAATAATAAAAGATATAGTTTTTCAAACTAAGGTAATTATATTAAATCTTTAAAACGATTATAGAAATAATAATAATAATAAAAAGAAGATATTAAAGATAGAGAAAAGATAATAAAAATAATAGTAATAACGAAATGTATTTATTAGGAGAATAAGATAATTAGGGTTTCTAGCTCGAATTTATTTAGAAAACTACTGGTTTTGCTAAAATAAAAACTAATCAAAATATAAATACTTCGGATTTAGTTATACTAATAAATTATAACTATCTAATTAGTATAAGTAACTTGACTATAAAAACAATCGATATAATATATTAATAATATCGATATTAGTATTCAAAAGAACTTATCAGAAAATCTAGATTGATTCTAAAATAGATCTAATATTTTTAAATAAAAGAGAATAATTAGAAATAAAAAGAAAATTATTTCTACTAAATATTACTATCAATTAGTAGATTTATTAAGATATAGTAATAAAGAGAAAACTGATTAATTGAAATTAACTAAGTTATACTATAAATACCTTATATACTGAAAATAGTATTGGTATTACTATTTACTAACTATATTTACTATACTATCAAAAATTAAATCTAATTTAAAAACTAAATCTTGATAAATTTCTAAATTAAAAAGTTTAAGAAAATCAATAATACTAGTTTAGAGAAAATTAAAAATCCAAAATAATTAAACTAGTTAAAATTTTTATTAAAAATAATACTAATTAGTTTGGAATTAGTACTTTTTAAAAATAAAATTAACTAAAAAAGATTATTAGAATATTTTTCTTGAAAATAATAATTCTAAATTAATATTTAAAGTATTTAACTATACTAAATCCTACTTCAATTAATTTTTTCCAATTATTCTAAATAAAACTATTTTTAAAAAAAAAGAAATTATTTTAAAAATTATTCTCTTTTCTTAATCTTCTAGTTCAATTAGTTTTAATTAGGATAAGTATAAAATAATAAATTAGAATTAGTCTAAATTAGCTAATATCGAATTAGTATTAGTCTATTTAATTAAAATCAAAGAGAAAATACTAAAATCTAATAGAATTATTTAAAAAATTATTAATAAAACTTATTTAGTTATTTCTAAAATATTTTATAAGATTTTTGTTTATTTAATAAATCTTAGATATTATCTCTAAAATTAAAGATAAATAACTAAAATTATTTTCAAAAAACTAACTAAATCTAATTATTTAATTCTAAAAACCTATAAAATAATCTTATTTCTCAACTATTTAGATAAAATAAATAAAAGAATATTAATAAAAAAACTAGATTATTTAGTTGAAATAATTAGTTTGTTATATAATTTCCAAATCAATAGAAGATTTAAAAAATCAATTATTAATATCAAATTATTACTAGTAAATAAAATTCCAAAAAATTATTTAAAAAGATATAAAATATCGATTTTATTTTTGAATATTAAAGAAGTTTTCGACTATATCTCAAAAAACTAATTATTAGTTATTCTAAAAAGATTAAAACTATTAATTAATTTAATTACTTAAGTTAATTATTTTTTAGAATATTAACTATTTTATTTAAGTTTTGATAACTAAATCGAGTAATTCCAATCTATTTTAATTAATATTTTTAAAGTAATTCAATTTTATCGATTCTCTTTTTAATTTATATTAAAGAATTTTTTCTATTGATTTCTATCTTAATTTAATTATATATAGATAATATTATATTAGCTATTAGTTTAACTAATTTCAAAAAGAATTATAAAATCTTAAAAAGAAAAGTTAATAAATTATATATCTTAAAAGAAACTAGTAATATCGAATTCGATTTAATAAAAATAAAACTAATTTATTTTTTCGAAGATAAATAAGGAATTATTAAAATTAATTTAGTTAATTTATCAAATAATTAATTAATATAACTTTTAAAAGTAGTGAAATAGTTAAATATCTAATTTGATAATATTTTATATTTCAATTAATATATCTTTATCAAAATTAGTTAAACTAAATTAGTTTTTTTGAGAATTAATTAATTAGTTAATATCGAAAATAGATTTTCACTTTTTATAATATATTAATTATATATTATTTATATTACTAATATCTCAAATTATAAATTCTCTATATAGTAGAAAAAATAAACTAAATTCAAAACTTAATTTTAATATTTATAAAATTTGATTTCTCGGAAAATCTTTAAGATATTTAAAATTAATTTAATAGTTTCTATAAAAGTAGAAATTATATTAGTATTTCTTTAAATTTATTTAAATATTACTAATTATTAATATATATTCAAGATTCTTAAAATAACTGAAAATCATCTAACTTTTAAAGAAATTTAAACTAAATCAAAGATTAATAATTAGTTTCAAGATTATTTAATATCGATTTAAAAAGAATTAGTTAAAATAATCTAAATAAAGCAAATTAGATATTTAATATATCTATTAATTTATTTTCAGTATTTGGAATTAATTAGTTCTTTTAAATTTCTATTTTAAATTATTACTCTTTATTTAATTGAAATTAATCAATTATTTAAAAAACTAGAAATTGAAAATTATAAAAATTTAATTATTTTGCTAATCTCAAATTAGTACTTAATTTATATAGATAAATTAAAATTAGTAAATCAAAAAGAAATTGAAATTGGTTTAGCTTTTTTTAATTTTAATTAAAAACTAATTTATAAATTTAGTTAAAATATTAGAATTAATTAACTAGTTTATAATAACGAACTAGCTAGAATAATTAAAAGAATTAAATTAGTAAACGAAATAATTCAAAAAAATCAAGAATTTATTATTTCTCAAATAATTAAATTACTTTATAAAAATTAAAATTATTTAATAATAAATCTAAACAAAACTAAGTAATATTAGTTTATAAAGCTAATTGAGAAATAATCGAAAAAGAAACTAAAATTAAATTAGTTTAGATTCCAGATTATTTCAAGATATTAAATAACGAAAAAATAGATTTATTAGTTAAATCAAAAACAAAAATGGATTCTTTAATTAATATAACTAGTTTTAGTTATTTGGAAACTTAAATAAAGTAAATTAAAAATTAAGAATAATTTTAATCTTTTTCTAAAGTTCTAGAGATTAATTTATTTAATTTAATTAGTTATTTAAAAAATTTCAATTTTTCTTCTCGAAATCGAATTCAAATTCCAAAATCGACTAAAAAAACTACTATTAATATTTTCTATTAGTTGAAAATTAGATATAATTATTTAAAATTATATTTATATTTATTAGGATATATTAGTAATAATAAATATATTTATAGAACTAAAAAGATTTCTAAATATTTACTTTTAAATTATTTTCTTTTTAATCTAGTTTGGATCAAGTTAAAAGATAAATTAATTATAAATTATTTATTATTTCTACTTCTTTTTAATATTAGCTTCAGAATCGAAACTAATATTGTTTATTTAAACAAGATAAATATCTATATTCGAAAATATTATTTAACTTACAAACTAGAAAATAATTAAATTGGATTATTAAATTGGAGTTATTTTACTTTTTTTTTTATCAAATTACTACTTTCCCTTTATTTTATTTTTATTATCTAGAACTAGTTTTTTACTATCTCTTAATACTATTTAGACTAAAAATATATTTAAAACATTATTATTATTTAGCTACTAATAGCTAGTTGCTAGCCAATCTACTATAATCTTAGATTTAAAAAAGTTGTTAAAATAATAAATCAATCAATCAATATAAAATTATTAATTAAATAAAATATCTTTATAAGATTAATATATATAAAAATTATTAATTTAAAATAATTATTTTTTATATAGTTATTTTCCGATAATAACGAAGTAAATATATAATATATAATAAATATATAATTTCCTCGGAAACTAATAAAGTTTTCTCTTTTAATAAAATTGTTTATAGTTAAATCTGAATCTATATTTCCAAGCTTCTTGAACGTAGCCTCTCACACAAACTAATTTACCCATTTCACAATCCGCCACTTCTGCCAAGTACACGCTTCTCAAAATGTACCCCAGTGGTTTCAGCTTTCTACGTAGCACAAGCCTCCTCCAATGCATAGACCCCAATCTCGGTCTCGGACGGGTTCGTTCATTCCGTTTCCTCCCAGTGCAGCGGCTTGTTCTCAGCAACCCACGCCTTCTCTGACTGGCTACCAAATGGCGGTGCATACATCCCATTGACCTTCCATAGCCGACGCTCCGTCTCGTCAATATGATATTCCCAGTTGTATCCTTTATCCTCAATGTGAGGTTTAAGCGCACCATCAACTTTCGAAGTCCAATTGGCATAGTCTTTTGGGTCTTTCATTCGAGCTGCGATATGGTCGACTACAATCCGAATGAAAGGTGCGGTTGCCTGGTCCCCGCCAACGTACATGTTTACATCTGAGACCTCCGTGAAGACAATAACGACATAGAAAGCGGGTAGACCGATATCAGTGTAGAGTTTGGTAATGTCCTGTGACAATGACTTTTTGGACTTCTCATCGTCAAATATATGTTTGGGGTGATAAATAACCCAAAAAGGCATTGTTTTTGAAATATTTGAGTGATTGTGGACGTGAGTTATTCGAGAACAAGAGTATTGAAATGCGTGTTGAGAAAATTTTTGCTACAAGCTCTCATCCATCTCCTTTGATTTATACGCGCCGATAACCTCGGTCAGATGATATCAAAATGATTACTTTTACCAGTCTTGTTATTAGGGTCGTCTTGACTGAATAGGAATATTCGACTGCCGCCCGGACAAGAATACCGAGTCAAACTAATGGATGCGGGGTACATATTGAAAGGTCAAGCGGCAGATCATATCTGTTCTGTGATTACTATTCATCGTTCTGTGATTACTATTCATTGTTCTGGTGAGATATTGCCACGCTAGTTTGGTTTAAGCGAAGAATAGGATAGGCTGATTTTATTCTAGCGAGATAATGTACCGATAAATTCATATCGAAAGACACTATGCCGGCTACACCGAGTATCATAAATCAACAGTTATGGTCGCTTATAGAATTTACTAGACTAAACTCTATTCTTCGTAGATGGCTCCTGTATTCGTATATGGTTCGAGTTCTCATCAGTAATCACACCTGGTAAAGATAGTCCAGCCGAGGCTTAAAAGAACTCTAAACTCGTTAATGTCTCTCGGGGAATGATTCCAACTCTTGTGCAGTACTGTAAGGTTCCATGGGAGATTGCTGAAGTAACTACCGGCGGCGTATGCGTTGGTCAACTTTCTAGTTTACCTATCCCATCTTTATTAAGCCATGATCACTAATTCAAGAGTTCTCGGTAGTTTGATTGTTGGACGATTAAAGGAGACAAAGAATTTTAGACTGCGTGCATTCGACTCTATGCTGACGACTTTTTCTATAAAGCTACTTCTAGTCCTTGAAGCTCGGGTAAGCTCGCTCAAACAGTTCTGTTCGCTGCACCGAACCAACTTTCACCTGTTGCAAACCCAGGAAATTTGGCTCATCTATCTCTCCACCATTCAAAAACAGCCATGCCTCTCCGTGCCAATGTCTACATCGTCCCACCAACTCCGTGGGAGTTGCCGAACACGGGCGGAAAGCAAGGAGGGATCTGGTCGCCAACATCTCTCACTCTAATCCATGGCGAAAAGGAGGCGCTTCTTGTGGACACTCCAATCACTATCTCTCAGACAGAAAAACTCATTGAGTGGCTCGAAAAGACAGTCCCAGGAAAGCGCCTAACAACCGTCTATATCACCCATGGCCATCCAGACCACTGGCTTGGCCTCTCAACCCTGAAAAATAAATACCCGGACATACGCATACTATCGACGGCAGCCACCTTGGAGCATATGAAGTACGATGTCCGCCCAGGTTTCTTTGAAAATGCCTGGGGAGCTATGTTCCCCAACGGCCAGATCGATACCAACTTTGTGTTTTCAGAGGCGCTTCCTGCTAGCGGGAGATTCGATATCGAAGGCCATGAGTGTCACGCCATTGAAGTGGGCCATTCTGATACAAGGGATTCAACCATTCTCTGGGTCCCGAGCCTCAAACTCGCCGCTTGTGGAGATGTTGTGTATGGAGATGTTCACCAGATGTTAGGTGAGGCAAACACGACAGAGCTACGTAATGAATGGATCTCGGCCATCGAGAAGGTTGAAGCTTTAGGCCCTGAAATTGTGATAGGGGGGCATCGGATGGATGGGGAGGTAGACGGGGTATTCCACTTGGCTGCAACAAAGCTATACATTCAGCACTTCGAAAAGCTTCTCCCAACTTGTAAGAGTTCTGACGAGCTCCAAGCAAAGATGGAAGAGCTATACCCGAATAGATTTAATCCCAGCGTACTAAGATGGGGTTGCAATGTTGCCTTCGGTCTACCAATGTTTGAGGGGCTGCAAGCAGTGTTCCCGCAATCTCCTTCCGCCTCCCTATTATCGCCTGCTGGGAAGGAGTGGGGTGACACTTCCTAGACTGAGGGCCTCATTATGAGCAACCCTGGCAATCAGCTTTGAGAATTGTGTATAACTGTAGCGCTCCCCTTCCCTCTCTTCTGACTACGTTATTAAAAATGTATATAAACGAGAAGACAATTGATTTATACAGCAGCTATTTCTGCAAGTACATTGACTGCATTAAGACTATACAATGTTCAATAAAATTCAGACAACAAAACCCTTTCTCGGATTGATGTTCGGTTATGAGGTCTAAACCCACAAAATATAGGCGTTTATGATCAAGATCAAGCTTGTAAATCCCAACAAAAGGTGTACTCCACTGGCACTTGGATTGTGGGTGCCATGATTCTGTACAGACCCAAGAAGCCTCAAGGATAGCGAGGGTGTCCGCCGTCAAGATGAGACAAGAAGGAGGGAGGAGGTTACGAAAAGGGATTGGGGGTTAATCGAACAAATGCTTCGGCTTCAAGGTAGCCTGACGATATAATGGTCGGTCGAGTTCGAGTTTATGAGCCGACAGTCGTGTGAAGAGTCGAGTTACAGAGATAGGGATAGAGGCGAAGGGAGAGTAAACTTCGGGGGTGCTTCACAGGTGGGGAGATCGTAGTGAATGTAGAGGGCAGGGAGAAGACACGGGAACTGTCGAGTGTTCAAGGTCTGAGGCTTTCGAGAGGAAGAATGCGGAGAAGATGGGCGAAGGAGGAATGACTGTAGAACTGAGGTGTAAAGTGGTGGTACAGATGTGGAGGGCGGCGAGGAGGAAATAAACGTGGAGAGTCTTCTTGGAGGGAATCGCAGCCACTGCCAAGGAGTGATCGTGATTCCGAGAGAAGGTGAAGAGAGAATAGTGTGGAAAGGAGTGTGCCAAGGAGAAGTGAGGGTTGCTGGAGCTCGAGGGTGGGCGGAAACTGTAAGAGCTTATGTAGCCGGGAGCAGCCTCAAGGCAGAGATGACAAGGCCTGCCATGACTGATGAGGAGGATGCCATTTCTGGCTCCTGGATTGAGGACTTGGATCATCAGGATGAATGAAGATAACAACCAGCAATTTTGGGAGGGGATGGAGTTGTCATTGCTTCATATACATCGAGGCACGCACGCTGCAGGCAGTGTTTAGCGAACGGTCGAGGCTATATAAAACAGCGACTAAACCCACCGAATTCAGTAACCCAAACCATACTACTTAATTATTTAATATAACTAATAATTTTTGGAAATAATATTTTTCATTTTTAATTAATTTTCGGTGCTATCGACCACTATAATTAATATTAGTATATTAATAATATCAGATATAATTTTAGAAATTATATATTTATAAATATATATTAGAACTTACATGAGGAAAAACCCAACTCGGAGCATCTAGTGGTTCTCGCGACCACTGTTTCCCAACTAATGGTCTCACTTCATCCCAGAAGATCCTGTAACCTTCACCTGAAAGATGAAGCCCATCAGTCAACAGGCTCCTCATGATTCGATCATCTCCGGAGTCCTTCGTGCCTATTTTGTTGATATCTGTCGCGGCACCCGGCCTTGACTGCACCGCCTTTTGCATTATAGCCTGCCATAGATCAACCAAGGATACTCTACGATCTTTGAACTCGAGGGCGATATCTCGGACCACTGCGGAGTATTGTGCTGTGTGCTCTTGGAGGCGTGTGAGAGAATCATATCCCTTTGCATGATCCTCTTCCTCCAGGTGGACCTCGTTGACCGGTGGAGGGGTGACTAGGAGAATTTCTGGGTTCTGAGCTTTCACTGACGGGTGAGTGAGAATAGCTCTGATGTTATCCTTGTACTCTTGCAGCGGAACATGTTGCCCTGTAGGGCCGCCTGGCAAGCACGCATCGTTTGCACCGAAAAGAATAAGCTTGGAGGAACACCATTAGTACTGGACGAGAGGGGTTGATACACAGTTTGAGCAAGGTGTGATGCTCTTTTCCACAAGACGTCCACTATTATTTTCTGGAGGAACCGTCACACCTCGCATAAGGGGCAAACTTACAAGGTATGCTACTTTTGCTGACGCCGGATCAGGAATGAGATGTTCGAAGATCTTCAGAGCATGAGATGTGTTGTACCCGCTCAAGCCAAGGTTAACAACCTGCAGTCGTCTTGCACAGTCTACGTCAAGTTAGAATGATTGAGTAGCTACGGAAGAGTATGAACTGACGTTCTTCGAGGCATGCAGTAAATGAGAAACCATCCCGCAGATAACTGGAGTTCTGAACAATGGAATCGCCCAATAGGATAATCTGAGGGTACGTTTTCTTATCCATGTCGAGAATGATGCAATCAATATCTAGCAGTTTCGTGATCAACGAAGGACTTGGTTATGTCAACCCGTATAGACCTTTGCACTTTGATTCTTTCTCTTTTTGCGGTGTGCAGTCGTTGCGCCACAGTAGACGGCTCTACTGCAGCCGGAGATATACTGTAGAATCAACGCGTCGAAGTAGAAAACAGTAGGAAATGGAGCGTCAAAGTCGGACCAGTCGGATTGGCTGATGTGCCTAGTCACATATGCTGTGCTCAAAGTAGATTTGAATTTCGAAGAGGCTCTAGCGGATATGGAAATTCATGTCGTCAGATGAGGTAGTACGGCATTATTATTTTCATTGAGTCGTGCTAGGTCAAAAGCATAGTGGTGGTACTAGGCAAGTAAAAATAGTAGACTTTGCGGGTTGGCGGGGTCATTTACTTCCTCTCAGGTATAATAAAGGTTAATACATATACCCCGGTTATTGTTAAAATTCTCCAGTATTGTAGGATATTGACGATATGATTCGATAAAACTACCCTTGTTGATAGAATCTACCAGAATAATTTAACCTTTATTTCGCCAGATACCATAGTACAAGTTATACAATATCCTTCCGTCGATAAGTATGGCTGCTGTGCGGAATATCATTTTTTGGTGGAATAACTTGAGTTAATCGGATGATGTCGAGGATGTCTAAAGCACATTGTGTTTCACTACGGCTTGTGACTCGTGAATACTGACCCACCGGACCATTTGTAGCGAGAGTCAGTCAGGGAATGGAGTCATCAGAATCATCTCACCCACCAGACCCCACCCTAAGGTTACCCATTCCTAAGCATTCCTCCATTGCCATCCCTATAACTTACTCCATGATGATTCAAGAAGACGAAGACGAAGACGATCAGATCACGATCACGACCGTCACGATTCTGCCCATGATTCAAAAGTGCTCCAAGGTGTTCTTGATGACTCGGCGCGTTCGTGTGCCCGGCACCTTCCCATTGGTGTATTGGATGTATTTGATGCCAGGTGCCGACGAAGGTAGCTATTTAGGAAGCTTAGGAAGGCTTAGGTAGGTCTCGTGAGACGAAACTTTACCACACACTTGGGATCTTACTGCTACCAGCCGCGTTGCTAGTATTACTACTGCCAACCGCGGGATAGCGCCTGCTCCTAGTAATATTTTGGTGCCGTAAACCTGGACCTTACTGGTAGTTGTTTTTTCTTCTGCTCCATTACGTCGCATATCGCATGTCGCATGTCGCATGTCGCATCTCGTGTGAAAGATTTTGGAAACGAGGAAGGTCCGCTAGGCGTGCAGCAAAGGGAAGTAGTAGATTGAGGGTAGCTGGTGCGGAGGTACTTCCTGCATAGCACACACCTTCCTTAGCTTCAAGGACAAGACGAGTACCCTTGCTCTCTCCACATCCGCAGCTGATCCCAACTTCTAACCTCCAGTCCCAACTTCCCAACTTCCAGAATTCCACATTTACAATACCAACGCTTCCAACTCTACTCTGTACATCCAACTCTCCTCTCACCTCTCTTCCATAAGCTGTGATCATCTAGCTTGTCCTCCATTAGCGATCTGCTTTATACTTCATTGCGCACCAGCAATCCTTCTTCTTATTCCTCTTCCTGTTTCATACGCATACGCATTTGCAATTTCATCTTCGCCTGCATTCGCTCCCGCGTACGCATCTACAGTTTGTGTCTTCGAACTCCCTCTCCATCTTTGGTCTTCCTGCACATCCTGCCGTTGCCATACTTTATCTCTTCTGTAGTGATGTATTAGGTCGCACACCGAAATATTTCCGACATGCCTTCGTCTCGTAAGAACTGGCAGGGTGTTGACTTCACCATGACGCCAAGCAACATACCACCCGAATCGGCAGAGTCCTCGAACCCGCCTTCGCCCACCATGAAGAGGAGTCTTCATAGATCGATCAGTAATATCTCGGACGAGCGAACGCCCCTACTTCAGAGTGCTGGCCGCTCTCGGATACGATTAGGAGCCGCCGCAGACAATACTAGGCCATTTCTGCCGAGTCACCATAGTTTCTCTGGTAAGTCATCAAGTTGTAGAAGATATCCTATACACATCACCTAGACTGCGTCTGACTTGTTTTATGCCTAGGTAGTCTGAGAACGACCAGACATCACAGCCGTGCCGGGTCGTGGGGCCAGCGACTAGTTACAGCCTTGACCTCGGAACGACATGGACCCAAGGACCAAATGCGGGAATCTAAGAGTGCATCATATCCTGACGATAGGGTGTGGTATGATCAGTTCACGTCGACGGATTGGGTTCACGACAGCATTGCCGACGCCTACCGAGTAAAAAGTCTCCGAAGTAGGAAAGATTTCCGAGGTCGACTGAAGGCGTTTTTCGACGGAACACAAGGATGGATTCTGAGCGCCCTTATTGGATTCATTATAGCAACAATAGCATATGCTGTTGATGTGTCGGAAAGCCCGATTTTTGACTGGAAAGATGGGTACTGTCATAGGGGTTTTTTCATTAATGAAAAGGTTGGTTTACTTCTCTGTTTCTTTGTATTCGTGGTCGATATCACCTTACGCATAAAAATGTGTTGGTATTTTCTCCATATGCTAAGTATATTCAACTACGGGGGAGATTTTAATATCAAGTGATGTTATTTTACGACTCCTAGTCTTATTTCTCCTATTCGAGATACTGGGAGAGCAGCTGCTAACTAGACTTAGAGATGCTGTCCAGGTGGAGGCCGTTGTGATGACTGGAAATCTTGGTCTAATTATATCCAAATTCCCCATGTCAGTGAGCAAGTGACCGAATTTCTCATCTACGTGTGTCTGGTAGGCGTTTTCTCGGCTTCTGCGTGTCTCTTAACTCTTACGACCAAGACAGTCGTACCATCAACATATCAGCTGTCCACACTGGATGAAAATCTTGGTGCCTTTCAAACACCTGTATCACAGGCAGCAGTCGACGGCAACGCTGGACCAAAGGATATATCTGCATTGGAAATTGCCCCGCCAATGGTCTACTATTCCGCAGCTGGTAGTGGTGTGGCCGAAGTTCGTGTAATTCTTAGTGGTTTCGTTCTGCACGGGTTCCTAGGCTTTAAGACCCTTGTAATTAAAACACTCGCCCTGATATTGAGTGTTGCGTCAGGCTTGAGTTTGGGAAAGGAGGGTCCATTCGTGCATATTGCAACCTGTGTGGGTAACATTGCATGCCGTTTATTCTCCAAGTATGATGAGAATGATGGAAAACGTAGGGAGGTTCTATCTGCAGCTGCCGCTGCCGGTGTCACAGTCGCATTTGGGGCACCCATAGGCGGTGTCCTCTTTTCCTTGGAGGAAGTGGCATACTTCTTCCCTGCGAAAACGCTTTTTCGAACATTTTTCTGCTGCATCACGGCTGCTCTGACACTTAAATTTCTCAATCCATATGGCACCAACAAGATCGTTATGTTTGAGGTTCGTTACCTTACAGACTGGGAATTCTTCGAGCTTGCGGCGTTCATTATGGTTGGCATTCTTGGGGGCGCAACTGGAGCAATTTTCATCAAAGCTTCTCGATCTTGGGCTCAATCCTTCCGCAAGATATCAGCAATCAAGAGATGGCCAATGTTTGAGGTCATGTTGGTCGCACTACTAACGGGCCTTGTGAGCTATTGGAATCCTTACACCAAAATACCGGTTGCAAAGTTGTTGTTCAATTTGGCTAGTCCTTGTGACAGCGATAATTCCGACAGCATGGGTTTGTGTCCAGACAATATTGACGAGATTTTCCCTATCATCAGTCAGCTGGCCATTGCTTTCTTCATCAAAGGCCTTCTAACAATCATAACTTTTGGAATTGTAAGTTATTCGCTGACCTTTGTCTTTCCCTTACACGACGCTTTTCAAGTTCTCGTGGTATTTAGTACTAGCGGTTTCTAATATGAATCTATAGAAAGTTCCCGCAGGTATATACGTGCCGTCGATGGTTGTGGGCGGCCTGCTCGGTAGGATCATCGGACACTCGGTTCAGTGGCTTGTTTTACGATTTCCCAACGCCTCTTTATTTGGAGACTGTGCCGCGCACGCAAGTGGCTCATCGTGCATCACCCCGGGAGTTTATGCTCTTATTGCAGCAGGATCCACCATGTGCGGTGTAACACGCCTGTCCGTTACTCTGGCCGTCATTCTCTTCGAGTTGACCGGAAGTCTTGATTATGTTCTACCATTTTCACTAGCGGTTCTTGTTTCAAAATGGACCGCTGATTTTATGGAACCGCTCAGCATTTATGTAAGATTAGACTTTACGTGGTACAACGATAGAACTTCGATGCTAACCCTCTCTAGGATTTGTTAACCAACTTGAACGCCTATCCATTTCTCAACAATAAGCATAAGCCTGTTTTCACGTCTGATCTGGCCGATATCGTCCCACGCGTTAGACGGGAAAGGGTCATCGATATATCTGTTTCCCCCATGATTCCTGCTAGCAGTCTCCGTAACAAGCTAGAGATCTTGCATCAAGCTGGAGAGGTCGATGGTGGATTACCGATCATTAGAGATGACGTCCTGGTTGGACTTATACCAGCACCTGACCTTGAGTTTGCGCTCGATAACCTCGACGATGAACCAAGTACATTGTGTTTGATGGCAACTGTGAACAACTATGACTCTGATGATGAAGGCCGTACTGACCCTACTGATTTCACTCCCTACATCGATCCAGTAAGATACCTAATCCTCCTTGAATCGAGTCACTTTCTAACACACTCAGGCTCCCGTGGCACTGGATATTCGTTCTCCTATGGACTTGGTATACGAGTGCTTTGTCAAGCTTGGTCTAAGGTATATTTGTGTACTAAAAGAGGGTCGTTACGCTGGAATGGTATGTCTCATTTACCCAAACGCTAGATATCAGTGAGCTAACTAGTTTTTAGACCCATAAGAAGACATTTGTAAAGTATATAAGGGAATTAGAGGAAAGGGAGGGGCATGTTTGATATCCGTTTGTATCATTTTTAGCGGGAAGTGCGCATAAGGCCGGCGTTCTGATCTAGAATTTTTTGGAAGGAGTTTGAATAACATAATACCCTCGTGTACCTTACAGCATTGGCATTAACGCTTGGTTTTTGGTGGTTTACTGGACCAAGAGTGGTAATAGAGTAAACCGTACATATTAGGAATGAGTATCATCTTTCATTATCTGCCCTAAGTTCTGCCATGAGCCCTCCTTTGTCTCGTTTCTTCGTGTCTTCCTGGAGTCTTTGTGATATGAAATCAGATAACTCCTTAACCTTTTCCAATGCGATATTTGTACAATTCAGCAGAGCTACCGCATCCACTGAAATACCTCCGAGCTTAGCAATCTGGCAGATCTCACCGTGTCGATTCATGCTGATTGTGCAACTGCCTTCTCTCATTTGCTCTTCAAATAAGGTCGTATCCACCAACGTTGCTTGTTCGTCTAGTTTACCATAAAATGAAAATGTTACACAAAGCGGGAAGTGTAGTAAGCTTAAAGGAACAGGCTCCCGCTCTGCCAATGTATAAACTGTGACAGCCTCCCCTTCAGTGCTTGTATCCGGTTTTCTAAAGTGTCGAAGCGCTGCTATAATAGCGATACAGGATGCATCGATAAGATTTCCATCGTGCGATAAGATGTGTACGTCCGCGCGGACTGACCAGCATTTCTGACCAGCAATAAGACAGAGAGACTCAGTGTCAAGAGCAGAGGACCGACGAAGAGTTTTCTCTAACAGGCGAGATAGTAGGACTTCGCTTTCGGTAGGTCTGTTGGTCTCGAACGCTGGAGATGCCATAGGCGACAGCTCCGTCGTTATGGTGAAGATGCCATCGAAAGGGCGATCAGGAAAGGGAGTTGTCACTTCTGCTGTGATATTTGTGAGGACTCTGGGAGTGTGAATTAGCTTTCGCATGTACAGAAGCGCACCTGCAACAAGTCCGTTCTCTAGCTTTAGACAGAGCTTCATGCTTCAAATAGCATACCTTGTTTTCCCTAGCCTCACGTCTGCTGCTCCATATTCGTCCCCAAATTCTAGCTCAAATTTGCGAAATTGATCAAGACCCCTCCCATCAAGCCTCAATTCTTCCTTCAGAGCCTTAACAAAGAACTGTTTCTCATTGAGAGAAGGTTCTACTTCTCGAGGCATTCCGACTCCTTGACTGAAGATAGCATAAACAGAAACTCATGTCGTCCGCGGGCAACATCTCGCATTCTTTATTTAAATTGCCAGGCGGTGACAGGATAGCGTAAGGCTGAGATGACGCTAAAAGTCTGAAATTATCAAAATTTACCACATGTCAGCCGCGTGAGCACGGCCTTACAGGATCCTGGTCGGCGCATCTTCTTCCATTTCTGTCCGTCTGGATCAATCAATCTCCATATATAATTATCACTGCCAACAATCTCTCAAACAATCACACAGCAGACAGGATGACGACCGGTAAGTCCAATTTGCGGATGTTGGCGCCATAGTCCATACTAACAGTCACAAGCCCATAGACCTACATTCGATCCCGTGAGTGTTGCGCGCTCGACTATGCAATCGCGACTGACATGAGTTAGGCCAGAGGAAAAGAAGCACAGCGAGGACCGGCTTATCATCAGAGATTACTCCCAGCCCACACACAATTGAAAGTTCGGTATGAATTCAATGATTCTACTTGGAATGTGAAGGTATTAATAGATTCGGTTTTAGAAAACCTGGCCAAGGAGGTGATGTCGATCACGAAGTTAGAGATCTCCGAGCAGAGTTACTGCAAGCTGAAGCTGCACACTTTGCCAAGGTCAAAGGAGGACCAGCTCCTGCTGTGGAAGATGCGCCAACACCTGCAAACACATCAAAGAGACTACTGGAGGATGGCTCTGCTGAAGATGAAGAAGACCCAGAGGCTAAACGGCGGCGAATACTGGAAGAGACTCGAGATATAGATGCCGACTCGGATGATGCCGGAGAAAGTGATAGCAGCGACGATGACAGGTTGGTTATGAGGCGTTGATAATGGACGACTATGTACTAACAGAATGCTAGTGATGATGATGAGGATGAAACTGCGGAGCTTCAGCGCGAGCTCGAGAAAATTAAGCGTGAGCGCGCCGAAAAAAGAGAGCAAGAGGTAAAGAACCTTTATGTTCATCTTCGGACCGAGATGGCTGATCCATATTGTGCTAGGAACGAGAAAGATTGGCAGCAGAAGAAGCGGAACGGGAACATGACATTGCCCTTGGCAACCCTTTGCTAAACAAGTCGGACTTCAATGTCAAGCGCAGATGGGATGATGATGTTATCTTCAAGAATCAAGCTCGTGGAACGGAGGATAAGCGCAAGAAGGAGTTTGTCAATGTAAGGCATACCGGGAATACTATCGCCTTACTTTCTTGCTGATCATTTTATTCTAGGACCTACTGCGTTCGGATTTCCACAAGCGATTCATGAGGTATGTCTAAAAATCGACCAAACTTGCATGGGAACCACGGTTAGAACACCAGAAACTAACCAGAGTACACCTTAGTAAATACGTGAGATAATCTTTTATGACCAAAGCATTGCGACGAAGTCATCATCAGATGCAACTTCAAGAATATAATTCTCGCGGAGGCATGGACTCCAGAAAGACAAGGCGTGGGTGGGGGTGGGAGTCCAATGGTCGTGCTCACACAACAGTCACGCAGCTTTCACATTCAAGAGGCACGGTCTACAGCGGCATGTGTGGTCTTTTTGAGATTAATGGGATGATGGTCTCCAGCTAAAATTGCGGCATCTCGGAGAGCGTTTAGAGATGGGATGGGTTTATGCAGAGCCAGTTCTGAGAATATAACCTTCGGGATGTACTTTGTACGCCAAGAAGCTCATGTCCTGCTACCCCGCGCCTTTCTTAATTTCTCAGTCACCCCGAATGGAGCTTACACCGGATTCGTCCAGGATAGGAGATACTGGATCCTGTTGTAGTCTAGGGGTCAATCCACGAGAATGATAATCTTTTTGCGGCTTGAGTGTGGGGTAACGCATTTCTTTCAACCCCTCGATTTGTTTTTCATAAACACGATCTGTGTAGTTACTGTACAATTGGTTCAAAAGTTGGCAGACCAAGAATTCATGGAATTCATGGAATTCATGTGCATTATCCTTTGTGTTATGTGACTTTTGTCCCTCATCAGCCACAGATCTTCGAACCTTGGTTTTCGTGCAGATCATGACGCTTTGGTTACAATGCCTTCCTGCTCCTGGAATGCGGTTCAATTGGTTTGCCTGCATATCCTTGTTTCAAGCCAAGGACAAGTGTAACAGGGTAAGGTATCAATCATCCCTTGAATAGATTGTATCATACTTGCTCAGCCTTGGTATTTGAGGGGTTTTCCTGCTTCTCCAATGTTATAAATAAGATCCCATCACCCTCTCTAACTCATTCATAACTGATTCATTCATCATATACTTTCAAAGCTTACAACCCGTCTACTAAACCATAACACCATACAACTTCACAATGTCTTACAACGACACAGTAAGTCATACCCCTCGGAACCTCCAATGTTCACTGAGATCATCGCAAACTCTCACTGACACACGAACTTTAGGATAACAGCTACAACGTATGAGTCCCGTCATGTGTACTTGATCATAGCCCAGTTTTGGAAGAGAACTTGTACGGATGCTAACTACTATATACAGTCCACTGGACGTGGTGGAGCTCCATCCAATGCTGATGATTCTTTCGGAGTAAGTCCTTTACGTGCCATAGTCTCAGCCCCTGACTTCAGCTTGAGACAATGTTTGGATAATGAACTATTAATGAATGCTAATAATCATAATATAGAGCAAAAACGCAACGTCATACGGAGGTGATGACCGCACTACCAGCGCAAGAGGGGTTGCGGGTTCCGGCTCCACATTTGATGATGCGGAAGGTGGGAACTACGGAGGTTCATCAACTCAACAAAGCCGTGGCTTCAATACCGGCAACTCTGTATGTTTCGCCTGACCACGTGTATCATAATCCTCTCTAACCCGTTACAGGGCTCGAGGGATAACGACTTAAGCGGAGGAACCAACACGAACTCCAAGTACGGTGGTGATTTCGGTGATGACCGCAACAACTTCGGAGTAAGTTTATTTCTCATCATTCCCGATGAACATATTCTAACACTTTAAAGACCGGAAGCAGCGACAGAACACGTGGTGACAACACCAGCTCTGGATATGGAGACAACTCCTCCTCGGGCCTGGACAGTACTTCACGATCTGGATACGGAGACAATTCCACTTCGGGTCTTGACAGCACATCCCGCTCCGGATATGGAGACAACAGCTCCTCCGGTATTGGAAGCACCACTCGCTCTGGATATGGTGACAACTCCTCATCAGGACTAGACAGCACAACTCGCTCAGGATACGGCGACAACAACACATCCAGTGGCCTAGGTCGCGACCGTGATAATGACTACAGCTCTGGCAACACTGGATCCGGCAATTTCGGATCATCTGATAACTACGGCTCTAGCAACACTGGCTCAAGCAACACTGGGTCAGGAAACTTCGGATCCTCCGACAATTACGGCTCTGGCAACACTGGCTCAAGCAACTACGGTTCAGACAACAAATACGAGACCTCCGGCACCGCCGGCAACTCAGGTTACGGTAGCGGAACCAACACCCACAACAACAAGTCTGGTGATTCCACCATGGGCAAGGTGATGGAAAAGGCTGGCAGCATGCTGAAGAATGAGGGTATGGTGGAGAAGGGCCAGCAAAAGCGTGCCATGGCTGGGAACGACGAGTATTCTACTCAGTTGGGTGGAAACAACAACAACAACGACAATTACTAAGTTGACGACATGTTACGATATCATGATAATTAGTTTAGCTTGAGCACTAATTTAATGCCCTTTGATCATGGTTTGCAGCCCGTTTGGTGAACATGCGTCTGTTTTCTTGGCATGTAGCTTCAAAGCTTACCCCGCTTTTTTGACGCAATGTGCTCAGGAGTCAGTCCACTTATATCCCTGCATGAAAGGCATGCCTTGCAGTGCTACGAGCAGATTGGACGCGCGAGATGCGACATGTGTTTGTACGTCATTCTTTGTATCCGATCTCCGGACGACCAGGCACAGAAGAACGGATCCGGGTTCGATGTTGATCACCCCGTAGCGAAAGAGGGCTGGCGGCAATAGACTCTGCGAACAAAACGGTTTTAGGATCTTGTTATGTATTCCGAGATGATTTTCGGCAATTCAGTGGTGGATGACAGGTACTTTGGTATTACTTTTCAACTCATGAATCCCCAATTGATCTATTCTATGATTCAAAATACTCGTACATTTAAAAACAAGACACCCGACCGCTAATTCAACCATAGAAAGCCATATTACCCAGAATTGCTGTATGTAAATATCTAACACATCATGAATCATCTCATCGTCAGACGCCTCTTTCCCCAATCACGATTACAGTCTACTCTTAACCTCCCCCAAACCCCCACTCATCACATACTGCCCATTATCACCCGCATCCCGTCCAAAAAGCACCTTATTCCTCCCGCCCCGCGTATTCCACCAGCCAACACACACCGCACTTCTCTCCACATCCATTTCTCCGCTTTCCAGCACTTCCCAGAACCGTGCTTTGCAATGCTCGCGCATGTAAGCGTCTTCAATGACGTTTAGCAAGTCGGCGGATATCGACAGCCAGTCGTGGAGAACTGGAATCGGAAGATAGGGCAACGCGTCTAGGAGGGTGAGCATGAGGACGGCTTGTTCGGATAGCGAGGGCTGATTGTCCAGCTGGGGCATGCTGGCAGCGTCGCGGCTGTATACGGATTGTGGGAGGGGGGTTGGAGGAGCGTGAACGGCGCGGTGGTGGAGGAGTTCGAGAAGGGTTTCGGCAAGCAGTGGCTCAGAGGTTGAAAGTGGTGTGGGTGGGGTGGTAAGTTGGAGTAATGTCTTGAAGGCGAATCGGAACTGTCTTGGTGATAAGTTGGTGGGGAAAGAACGGAAGAGAGCATCGACATATGTTGGTATAAATCTTGCGGTCAGTTTGGTGTTCTGTGGTGCTGCTAATGCGGCGAGAACGGCACTATGCGCAGCCTCGAAGATCTCTAAGAAGCTGGCATTGGCTGTTGGATTGAGGTAAGGTGCTGCCACACCAATGACCAAACTTTCATTATCTGGAGGACTAAGGATTTTGGTGAGATGCTCGCATGTGTTGAGGTAAAATAGATCGTGGTTTCTTTCGAGTGGGCCGGCTGGAATTTGACCTGCCGTTGCAGGGTATATCGATTTCAAAAGCTCGCGTGATTCGAGGGGATAACTTGACAGGATATCGATGGAGGAGAGGTTAACGAAGACATATGCAGAAAAGGAATTTGATCCAAGTCGAGATGAAATAAAATGTATGTTTCCCAGAATGACGAGAGTTTCGGAAGCTGCTATAGGGGCGAGACGCCTCGTGGAGAGGACGGGATCGACTAAGGTCCTTCCCATAAGACCACGGAGGATAACCACTGTAGCAAACATTGCTGTCTTCAGAACTTGCCAGAGCATTGGTACCGTGTGTTGAAGAGTGTCAGGGGTCAAGTATATCTCGTCTTCGGAAGGATCAAGCCCTGATAACTTGTTTCTTTTCCATCCTTCAAGGAGTCTTCCCGTGAAAGAAAGTAAATGCTCACGGATTTCTACTGTGAGAAGAGGATTGCGCATGTTCTCAACCGCATGTGCGATCAGTCTTGAAAGTGGACCCATAGAAGACACCAAAGGGCTAGATGCTCGCCTCTGCAAATCGAGGAATGAAATTGACTTGGGTGACCATTCGAATTTCTCCGCAGACACTTGTCGTACATCGGCATCAATATCTTGCAAGAACAGGCCATCTTGGTAGCCTTCAGTTGCAGTCATTGTGCGAATCATAATCACAACCAATTTGTCATAATCTATGCCTGCCCGAACACCATCAGATAACAGCGGGAACGCGTGATTTAACGATAGCACAATGCAGTCCGCAGCCAGTATCCCATCTCTTGTCGGATTTTCCAGTGATAGGTTTGCTGCAGTGACCATTGCGCGTTCTAACGTGATTCTGAGTCCTGCAGAAAGTCCATGCTTATCCCGACTTTCCATTCCAAGTAATACACCGGCAATCACCAAAAGGTGCTGCCACCTTGGTGATCTATCATCTGCTCCTTTTACCACAGCTCGAGCCCAGTCATCGCTACCTATTCCGCCTCCTTTTCGCGGTTGATACGCATCGTAGGTTTTCTGGGAGCTGTGTCCGTCCAATTCATTTTGATGAACGGTGATGGCCGCAGTGTTGAAGATCGCGATGATACGTAGGCATATTCTTAGATCGGTAGCACCGTTCCATATCGCTGGCGCAGTGAGAAGATGCGAAGTGAGAAGGCTTATGTTCAAAGGGTTTGAAAGAGTAGTGAGTAGTGAGGTCGTGGTCCCGAGAATCGCATCCGTTTGTTTAGGGTCAGGAGGTCCTTGGTATGCACGAAGCACAGTTGTGAGAAGCCTGTCTGCTGGCATAGTGTCTGGAGTAATGATCATGTACTCATTATCTCTTACTGGGTTCGGCGAGTGGTATAATTTTCGGAGGTGTTGTGAAGGAGATGAGTTATTGATAGTTTCAAGAGGTTGACAGCCGAGGCACTTCAGCCTTGCACAGGCCTGGCCTTGCCTCATGCCAGATGAAAGCTCCGTAATAAAGTCAACATTGATCTTTCATTTATTCCTGCAAGAACATACTACAACAACGAGTTCCGGTCAGCGTGCCGCGAGAACTCCGTTGTTATTTTAATATGACGGCTTTAAAGTAGGTGCACCAATGACTGCTGCATGTCGATACATAGCTAATGTTTTCGTAGTACTCGCGTTCAAAATCCAGCGCCTCTTGACTATGCCACCCCGCCATTTCCATCTCTGTATCTGCCATACTGGGCAAAACCTGGGGTCGCCAATTACCTATACTATGCCTTTGACATATGGCGATTTACTCTCCTTTGGACGTTAATTGTGTATGGCATCACCCATATGGCGGTCGCCGGTTATGCAATACTCATGCAGCTGGGAAAAGGAAAGCGTGCTTGGCAATACGTCTGGATAATACCGCTGGTATATGCCCTTGTGGGTGGGATTGAAGCTCTACTGGCAGGAAGTTTGGTTGGTCTCATGTTAGTGCTTCTCAATCAGTACCGAGCGACCCCCCTTTACTGACAATGGACATTTCTCAGACTCGGCGCGGTGTACAATGCTGGATATTTTCGAATGTCAACCTGGATCCCCTTCGTGTGGTCATTGATCAATGTATTGGTTCTCATTCTATCTTCATTTCGCGTTGAGGGTGGTCTATAAGCTTTCGTGGTTGGAAGGAAAGCAAGCATCCATTCTTACGGCAGACTGCGTCCATCTCCTTGTCTTCGCCAATCACTGTTTCAGTGTCGGGTCCGGCTCTTTTGGTTCTATCTTCTTGATAATCCTTGCAGGATTGCCGGCCACGCAGTGGAAGTCAGGAACATCCTTAGTCACAACACTTCCCGCACCAATAACACACCCTCGTCCAATGGTGACTCCAGGGAGGACCGTTACGCTTCCACCGAACCACTACAGATGTCATTATGCGACTATTCACTGTCTTGGATGAAGCGGAATTCGATCTTCATCAGCATCATATTCAAGGGTGACTTACGCAATCTTCGCCGACTGTTATCGGTTGTCCTAGTTCTGGACCTTGCGTACCATTTCGGAGGAAAGGATCCAGTGGATGAGTAGCGGCATAGAAGCTACAATTGGGACCGATCAGAGTACGAGATCCAATGGTGATCAGGCAGGTATCGAGGAAGGTGCAATTGAAGTTGATGTAAACATCTTTGCCTAATCTGAAAGGAGTAAAGGTGTTAAAAGAGCAAACTAAAGACAGTGGATTGAAGTTACCTAAGGTTGACTCCATAGTCTACATTCACTGGCCCGTCAATGTACGGCTCGTCTTGCAGAATCTTGAAGTCTTCCGCTTCTGTAGCTCCTGGTGGAGGTAGAGGAGTCTTGTCGTCAACAACCCTGGAGTTTGTCAGGCTCTGGAAGGGCTCAGGAAAGGGGCCATTCCCACTCTTTCCACAACTCGACAAGCTTTCGCCTTGAGGCGTCACCTGCGCTGTTAAATCTTTTACAGGCGTGATGGCATCTTGATCAGGTGGAATCACCATTAGCTGTGTCCGAATTGACTCGGAGCAGAACGGGAAGGAGTATCAGTGGCTTAAGACTCACCTATTTCGTTTGGCTGTGAGACCAGGCAAAAAGGCATAGTAGAGCTCTCCTCTCAACATCCGCGCTTCATTCTCAACTGGGTCAATGCCTTCCATGATGGGTCGTATTCTAGTTAATCTAAAGGACAAGTCGAGATAATTCTAGAGGGAGATAGATTGAAGAGAAGAGATAATTGAAATAAAGAAATATCTGTCCAAAAGCACCTGCTACCAGTAGCATATATGCGAGAGCCAAGACCCCAGACTTTAATCTTGGCATGGACGACCATTTGACCTCTCGCCCTTCTCCACTGCGGTAAGCAGTCACAGTTACCTAAACCTAATCGTGGTGGGGGTGGCAGGCAGAATCGGGTGTGGCTTGAGCCTGCGAAACTCGTATCTGTACGAGTATTGTGGTTTGGTTTTCGCCCACAGACAAAGCCATTTTGATCCAACGCGCATTCACGCTGAAGCTCTATCTGTTCACGGTTATATACTTAGCTTGTACATTGCCCAAGCATGTAGCGCTTGAAAGCTTTTTGCCATTTCCCAAATTTCTACCATGCGGAAGCTACCTTTGGTGCTTCACGACTCGGAGCAGAATTGATATCCCGAGTATTACCCGTTCTCCTGCAGCTTCCATGCATTGTACATCCCATGCCTCCGCATGCTCTTTGTCACTCTACCCACGAAGAGCCACCAACCAGCATTTTGACAAGAAAGCTGAAATCCCGCAAGAGGCCATCCCATTCTTCTACAAGAACAATATGAAGCAATCCCAAAGTATGAGAAGGTGATAGGCGAATAAAGAGAGCTTTACATCTCATGTATTACTTTTCCTTCTTCAACTTTTCTTTAATGTCCGTGAGTTAGCGATAGCTAGCTTTTCTTGCATTATTTTATTTAATCGTTCTGTACATCTACTTCAATCCAATGCATTGGCTGAAAACATTCATCTGAACCGCCATCTTCCGACCCTGTTTGCGCATCCCGAGATATCATTGTGTGATCCCAATCATACATCCCCGTCATGGCCACAGCTCACACAAACGGTGCACTCAATGGAGAGGCGCACCGCGAAATTGATGAAAGCAACAGCACAACCGCACGTCGACGACCATGGGAAATTCTCGAGAATGGCGGTATTGCACCCCTAAACCAATCGACTCCCGGACGACCGCAAAACAGCTCTCCCACCATCGACGAAGCCCTCAACACATTCGAAAGACAATATTACCCCTCTAAGCCCAAATCACTCTCCGGCATCGCCATCCGCTCCCTCCTCGTTGGCATCGTCCTCACAGTCTCCGTGCAATCAACCATCTACCTACTGTTTCTCGCCCCCAGCCCATTATGGCGCATTCCCTTCTTCATCTCCTCGCTCGCCATCTTCCACTTCCTAGAATTCTGGGTCACAGCCGCGTATAACACGCCCGCAGCACAGATATCTTCTTTCCTCTTCAGCGGAAACGGCTCTGCGTATAACATCGCGCACAGCACCGCCATCCTCGAATGTCTCCTTACGAACCTCTTCTTCCCCAATCGTTCCCTTCTCCCGCCAAACACCCACCTCCCTATTCTCCTCCTCGGCTTCTTCCTTATTCTTCTCGGGCAGACCATTCGCACTATGGCTATGATGGAAGCAGGCACGAACTTCAACCACATCGTACAGTACACCAAAGCGCGCACGCACAGTCTTGTTACAAGTGGAATCTATGGGTATCTACGACATCCATCATATTTTGGTTTCTTCTGGTGGGGCCTGGGCACGCAGATGGTTTTGGGGAACCCTATCTGTTTCGTGGGTTACACAGTTGCGCTGTGGAGATTCTTCAACCGCAGGATTAAGGGCGAGGAAGCACTGCTGGTGAAGTTCTTTGGGGATGAATATGTGGAATATAGACAGAGGACTGTGGTTGGGATTCCGTTTGCTTAAGGGGGTTGGGTGTGTTGGTCTTGGATTTCAGGCCTGTGAAGCTTGCCCTTTTGTTACTTATCGTGGGGTGAACATTTGGTATATATCGCAAAATGGAATTGTTCTCCCTGATCGGACGAAAGCATGGGCGCGTCAGAGTGATCCTTGGATGGGTTAGAAGCACGAATGTAAGTTGTCATGGAGCTTGGTGCATGAACGACTTAGAGCGTACGAGTGATTAAGAGCTGCTCTGCGCTTTCATCTCTGGTAGTCGTCTAGTCTAATCTTCTCTCTTAGACCTACCATCTGGTCTCTTGACGGGGCTATCTACAGCCAGTATTCAAGTTATTCTGTACTATAAGCATAGAGAATATTGGTCTGACAGTCAGGGGAAGTAGCGGAGCACACTTGAGAATAGTGATTAGATCGTCACTATGTAGAACCACATAGATGCAGTGAACTTTTAGGCAAAGCCATATATCATTTTTGATTGTAGTATAATCACTAAAACGAGTCCATATCATTTCATGACTTGTTTGCTAACACTCCCATACTTCGCCTGCCATGCAAAGAAGTATAGCAATGCGGCCAATGGTTGCCCAATGAGTGTGAAGGATACCCAAAAAATGCAATTCCCGATAATTTTACCATTGATGCCTTTGATCTTCTCCAACGGAGCAGTGACAGCGATTAGAGGTAGTTGAGCCATCATGCCAACGAATGCAACGCCTATATAAGTTAGTTGGAGATCCATGATCCACTACAGATAGGACCTTGTATGAGCTGAAAGAAACGTACCTATGATATTGTGTGTTGGGATGCCAACCATCAACTCATGAAGGATGGCCGAAAAGGTGAATACAGCAATGCTAGCAGAACCAGAGCTCCAGCCTCTACCCACGAGAGGAGAGAATACATGCCGTTTCATGAATTGATAGACCGGCTTGTTCCAAGTTCTCCAGTACGCACCCACACTTGGCGAATTCCACCAGTCATCATAGAAATTTCTATCTCCGAATGTCATGATCTCTGCAAGGATGTTCAGGAATGACTGGAATAAAGCGAAGAATCCAGCCAGCCAGATCACCAGAGAGATGGTGGATAGCTTCATAAGTCGTTCGAGGATTGATGGCACGTCCAGAGAGGCCATCTTATCCAGGGAGTTCCTCAAAACTGGAGCTGCGTATTGGGCACTAGCTACCCACATGAAGACACTGAGGCCGAACACTTCTGCAACTCTCTTGCCTACAAAGACCCATCTGATTTTGCGGGTTCTAGGATAAACTGGTTGATAGACCAGAGTTGGAGCCCACCAAAAGTATGTCAGGTTATTGAGGGTGACATTCTCCGGGTATGGGCATTTGCTGTAAATTTCCGGCAAAGCATCTTCTTCTTTGCTCGAAGGGTGAAGGTATGCGTGTCGAAGATCTCTGCATGTGAATGCATAACTGTAGGTTTTCAACCACACAATTATTGCGTGGGCCTCCGTGATAGTGCCAATGAGGGGATGGTGGATAAAAAAATAGACAATCACAGAGGTGATGAGTAGACAGAGTGTGATGTTTATCCCATGGACCCAAGCTATAATCTTCCAAGCTGATTGGAACTTTCGACGCTCATCCTCCGTTGCCAGGTAGCTTCCACCTGGAGTTGCCGTTCCAGCCCTCTTCTTGCTTCCACGTATTGACGCTCTAGCTTGCTGCGCCGCGGCCAACTCCACAACATATGCGACGAAAAGGTGGCATGGTATAATGAAATAAAGAACGGCACCTAGCATGAGGTCTTGTCTTCGGTAGTCATGACATTTGATACATATTAGAACTCCGTACTAGAAAAGTCTGTTAGCTGTGTCCATTGAGGCATGCAGGATGGTAATTCAAAAACAGCTTGGAAAATAAACAGTTGCGTATGAAGAATGTGACAATTGCAACGACATGCAAACCCCAGAACTTGCGTAGAGGAAGAAGTGCTTAGCTAACCTTTCGTATGTTTTCCAGCATCAATCGCAGATTGGAGATCAGAAGAACTAGGACCATCAAGTTCCTGAACCCAAGGAAACTAGGAGCTGCATCACTTTCATGGCTGAGGCATGATGTTCGTGGTTTTGAATGTACAGCAGCGACATGCCTGTACTTTTTCTTGGTATATTTAAGAAATGAATCTGCATTGTGCTGTTGTGTAAGTGGTTTTGGTAAATCTGCGATGCTGATATTTGCTCTTGGTTTGCCATTTGTGCCATTCGCATGTGAAAGTCCCGTCCCTGTTCGTCTGATAGTGGAGGAAGCTTCTGGTGCGGAGACCATGCCGGTCACTGTCGCATTCTCTGTCGTTGCCATTTTGAAAACCACATACAGCTCTGATTGTATGTTGGACGAGCTTGTATCGAAGTCGAAGGGAAAGGGTTGATTGTCCAATGGACTAAGAAACAACCGGAGGAATGGAGTGAGTGTGGAATTCAAGGGGGAAAGAATCAGGGTGAGGGGACGCGATTAGGCGATAAGAGCTCCAAGAAATTTAATCGATCGTGTGGAGGAAGTGTGAGGTATGAAATATGCGGATATGAATATATATTGTTACCTTCTTAAGGGTGAGAGAAAGAGGAGAGAAAAAGAAATAACAGAGCCAAGGAAGAAGTGAAGAGAAGCAAAACAGGGAGGAATTGAAATGGGACGAGTATATCCAACAGTATCTTCTAATGCCTACATTACCTACTCAACAGAGCCAAGTCTACCTAGAGAGGGATACGCCTATGCACGATAAAATGTTGAGCAAACGGCTACACTTAAATTGAGTATTTGCTGCATGCGCAATTTTACAGAAATTCTGTAAAGAATATCTCGAGAACCGAATACTCGTACCCGAGGTACATTGTGTAAAGAGTGAAAGAAGCGATGGTGAGAATGTTTGCAATCCATTCTCGAAGGGAGCTTTCTTTGTTTCCTTCATTAAGACCCGGAATTTCATTGTTCCGAACCGCGTGAATCCTTGTCACAGTCGCGATCAGGACCTCCAAAACTTCTGGAGCATGACCTGCCATCAACCTTGAAACCTGAGATATCATTAAACACATGATCAATAACCCAATCTACCTTGCGCATTCTTGTTCTTGTTCAAACATATATTTCGTGAAGAAATATTAGTCATTGGAGATCGGATTCTTGAGATAAGATGCGCCGATAGGAATGGCTTACGAACAACGCGAGTTTGGAGGAGGTAGGGAGGGAAGAGGTCGAGGAGATGGGGGCCAAGGAGGAGAAGGCGGAGGCTTTGAAGGGGGCTTCGCGCGAGGAAGAGGGCGGCGTAAGTTGATTTCTCCAAGGTGCCCCAGGTCATGTGGCCTCGAAATCGCTCAAGGAGCGATACCAGAGCGGGAAACAGATCACACAGTCGAGTATACTGATCATCCATAGGTCCTGTTACGGATTATAGCTCTACTATGGTTCACTGGATGCGAAATAGGCAGCCGAGATACAAAGGTGGCTACCAAGGGGAGATGGAGAGACCAAGTCCAAGCTACATTATTGATGTAAGTCGATCTTCATGGGCAATATTGAGAACTAGTGCTAAGTATGATTGTTAGATGTTACCGCCATTAGCAAGAATCCATAATGCTGCAGATTCCGTACCAACACGACATCTACACTCTTCACTTAACAAAATTAAGCATCCTGTTAATGTAGTAAGATGGACCCCAGAAGGTCGAAGATTACTCACGGCATCCAGCAGTGGAGAGTTTACGTTGTGGAATGGCGCTGGTTTTAACTTCGAGACAATTATGCAAGCACATGATTTTGCTATCCGAGCTTTGTCTTATTCTCACAGTGATGACTGGCTCCTATCAGCTGATCATGACGGGGTGATCAAGTACTGGCAACCAAACTTCAACAACGTCAAGGTCATTCAAGGACATGGAGACCCTATAAGAGATCTTGCTTTCAGTCCAAACGATTCGAAATTCGTGACTGCTTCGGATGACTCGACGCTAAAGATCTTCGATTTCGCAGGCGGTGTCGAGGAATCCACTTTGACCGGACACGGTTGGGATGCGAAAAGCGTTGACTGGCATCCGACTAAAGGTTTACTCGTCTCTGGATCAAAAGATCATTTGGTCAAGTTATGGGATCCTCGAACTGGGCGGTGTTTGACCACTCTCCATGGACATAAGAATACTATTACGAAGACACTTTTTGAGCCAGTTAGAGGTATGTGTCTGGCAACCTCTGCTCGAGACCAGACAGCACGAGTCTTCGACTTGCGTATGATGCGTGATATCTGCCTGTTGAAAGGGCATGAGAAGGACATTTCCACTTTGGCGTGGCATCCTATCCACCCCTGCCTGCTTAGCACCGGTGGTGCTGATGGAGCCTTATTCCATTATCTCTTAGATGAACCAAACACTCCAGCTGGCGTGCTTCCATCTATAGCGCCCTACGATAGCCCGGATCCAGCAACGGCGCCTGCGCAAACTATTCACCCAGCTCATAAAATTACATACGCGCACGAATTTGCTATCTGGTCACTTGACTGGCACCCTCTCGGCCATATCCTAGCGTCTGGCTCTAATGACCGAATTACTCGATTCTGGACACGTGCACGCCCAGGTGACACCGACACGTTCAAAGATCGTTATCACATCGGTGACTCAGCTGCCGAGGCTCAAGGTACCTATGACCGTCGCGGCGGTCGCCGTCAACGTCAGGAAGAAGAAGAGCAAGAAGCCGAGGATGAAATGGAAGGTTTAGTAGACCAGAAGATGCCTTCAAAGGTCCCAGGATTCTCCACCGGAATACCTGGCCTCCCACTACCTGGTATGGGAGTAATACCAGGCATGAACCGCGTTCCTCCTCCACCACCTATTATGGGAGGCGGCAATATCCCACCACCGCCTCTACCAGGAAATATTGATCCGAACACTCTAGCCATGATGATGAAAGCTGGCTTGCCTCCCCCAGGAGCGACGGGAATGCCACCACCACCACCGATGCTTCCACCAAACTTCCAACTTCCTCCTGGCTTCCCCCCTCCACCTCCTCCTGGCATGTCTATTCCTGGACTCGACAATGCAGATGCGGCGAATAGTGCTAGTGGGATCAGGAAGAGGGGGCCATTACCCAGTCAAGAAGAAAGTTTACAGGCGATACAGAGACAGGGCAAGTATACCAGAGCGAGATAGCTGTAATTTGTTTTGCGATCAACGGGGGCGTCTGTGTATATTAGTGAATTGGATTTTAAGCATTTCGACGCGCAGGCGTTTAGGAGGATAAAATGAAGACTCATAAAGAACGATCCAAGTCATCCACTATTTCTTATCAATGTGTTTGAGCAACAGTGGTTTGTGTGTCTCCAAAGTAATCAAAATGGATTTACTTTGCTTAAGTGTATTGAAAGAACTAATGCTATGGTATAAAGCGAGTATTAATATTCAGACACATATCTCCACCTACAGGAAAACCAAATATAACGAAATATGAGCAAACGCCGTGCCATGATGCAATCCCTCTAGATTTGCCCATCCTATAATGCTCCTATGTATGCTTCAAACCGACCATCCTATTACACATAAGGAAATCACCCATTATGCCCAAACGCTGAAAATATATATATCAAAGGTTCGAATTTCTCGGACTCGTCCTCCTCGGAGCTGCCACCTCTTTCTTATCCGCACCTTCCTTCACGAAAGCCTTCTGCCGCTCGGAGTAATCTTTGATGATCAAAGCACAAGTCGTCTCCACACACAATCTCTTCCTCCTCTGCGCCGGTAACTTGCTCACAAACTCCAGTCCACTAGCCCTTTCCACCGCCTCAACTGGGACCTCGAAATCCGTCAAAGGCTTCTCGTTCGGAATCACTGCGTTCGGTAGAACGAAAGCTCCGACCGCAACGGGTCCCGCTGTCGTCCCATCCTCTGCAAAAATAACCTTATAAAAATGCGTTGGCACCGCAATATTCGGCGGGTTCCCTATAACCTCATACGTAACCCTCCACTTCCCATCCGTCGGGTCCCTCTTCGGCAGATACAGCGGCCCTGTCACGATCCTCACACTCGGATACCGTGTTGTGAGTCTGCGGCAGAAATCCTCAAAGTGCGCCCAGTAATCGCGGTTGAAGCCCTCGCCGACCTGCGGACACATGTTCGTCAGGAAAAACGTATCGTTCATGGCTTCTTGGCTCCATTTTGCGTCGGCAGCGGGGACTTGATGGCCGCGGTCGTAGCCAGATCGGGAATAGTCTTTTAGTTTGCCGCGAAACTTTTCGGGTACGGAGGGGTCCTCGACGAAGTAGGAGTGCTTGCGGTCGCCGTTCTGGATTGCGAGGGACGCAGGTGTGATGTGTTCTGCGACCCAGGAGGGGTTGCGCAGACGGCGGTCGAACGAGGATATTAATGCGTGTCGAGTTGCGAGGTCTGCGACTGGACCAGGGAAACCGTATTGGAAAAGGCCTGCGGGGTCGACAGGTGGTATTATGCCTTTGGATAGTGTGTTTTGCGCAACTGGTAGAGATACTGGAATTGGCGCGGGTAAAGATGTAGTTGATGATGCGGTAACTGATGTTGAGCTTGCTACGGCTTGGATTTTCTTTTCAGATCGTGTGGAATACATGGCGGCAGTTATACCGGCACCGGTGGCTGCAGAAACTCCAGCTATGATTGCTAATGTGGTTTTGGACATGATATTGAAGATCGAAGCTCGACGGGAGCTCGTACCGGAACGATTGATATAGTAGAACGGTTTGGATGTGACTGTGTAGGTAGACGTGAGTTAGTGATCACAATGTTGATGAACTGCGCGTGAGCTTTTTTTTTTAGAACTTGGGTTTCACGTCGGAGTCACTTGGGATGTACCACGGAAAAACCAGTTAATCCGAGGTCACATCAATATTTGTTCAGATGAAGACCTCGGGAGGTCCTTTAGTACAATAAGTATCTATCTCGTGGGATTAGAGCTTAGTTTCATCTAACCTCGAGTGACTCTTCGTTCCATACGTCATTTGTTGCATGTCAATATTGTCGTTTAATCGATCGGAATCTGCAGTCCAGCACTGCCTGCGAATATGACAACAGGACAGTGCAATATGGATGATCGTCGTTGAAATATATGTCACTGCAGATACAGATGTCTAATATCTTTTCTTTCAACTGTACAAAGATAAGTAGCCGTGGAAGGTCAGGCAAGATATGCTTGGACATTTGGCTTTAGCGTGCTCGTGGCATTCATCCTCCCCATACGTTGATATCTTCCAAGTCATTCTCCAGCCATCCAGCCATCGATTCGTGATCCTCCATTCTGTGCTTCCATCACCCTTCACGTTTGCACCGCTGTCCAAGAGTGCTTCGGCCAACGGGTTGATACTCTGGAGGCTAGTCGTATCCTCAGTGTCAACAACTCAATCGAGGCTACTCAGCTTGGATAATACTTGGCGTGTAGTAATGCACTGGAAGTCGTCTCTGGTGGGTGTATATTGATACCGTTGATGGGTAAAGCTAGATCCATTTATGTCCGCTTGAACGCTATAATTTAACAACGTAGCTCAGCGCTCAATCCGGCATCATGTCATCCTATTCGAGGGAATCGTGAGCTATATCTTTATGATCGCAACTGCGAATCACTACGTGAGATGCAGACAGCATGGCGAGCAGCAATAAGAATAACAACACCACTTCAAGAAGGTAGCACTTGCTAGCAACAAAGGCTTTATAAAACGACTGTATAAGTTTATTGGTAACAAACTTAGATCACTCACATTCTGATATCCAAAAGGGTATATTCATCCACCCCATCTCAGCCTCATACAGTATAGTACATTATATCCATTTCCATTCTCCACTCCCCACGGATCCCTTGTCAACCACAGACCACAACTACTACTACCCCTACCATCCATACTTACTCCCCGCTTCCTTCCTATTATTCCTCCCACTTGCAAAACTCTCCTCCAACGCCTCCTTCTGGCTCTGCGCCGCCGTAACAAGCTGTTTCAAGCTATGTTTGCCCGGTGCAATCGCCCTAACCGGATTATGCACCACCTGTTCACCTGCTTGTCGCAACTCCTCGTTATGCTTGTATTCCTCGTCTGTATTGAAGTTTATGATTTTCGTTGCTTGAGCGTTGTTGTTCTTGTTATTGCGGCCGAAGAGTTGACGACGCTCGGCGGCGGAGAGGTGCAAGGAGTCGGCGATTGTGTGGAGCGAATCGAAGTTCGCGTTAAGTGGTGGCGTAGGGACTGAGGGGAGATGGGCAAAGTGAGGGGTGGTGGGGGTGGATGAGGACTCGTAGATTGGTTGAGAGTTAGAGGTGGTGCTGGGAGAGGGCTGATAGAGGAGAGGGTGATAGGTCCCAGAGGAGGGTGTAGAGGTCGTAGGTGTGTTAGCGACTGATTCTACTTCAAGCGAGAAGAGAGACAGTTTGGGTTGGGGTTTTGCTGTTTTTGAATCGGTTTGTGGCGTGCTAGGTGTGTCTGGACTATCTCGGGGTTGCACAGTCGTTGGCGTAGATGTAATCGAGCTTAAATTCTGAGGCTTCTTCTTTGCAGGTTTGCGCGCAACTGATAACGGTCTGAACATTAATGGTTTTCCAACCAATTTGACTTCCTCTGGTGGTTTTTGTTCATCGACGAGAGACTTTGGCGGCGGGAGACCCATCTCCGATCCGCTTTCTGCGGGTTCTGCATCGTGGTTTTCCGCAGTATCTTTTACTTCATGTTCCCTTTCCGGCTCAGGTTCCCGGCTGAAACCTGGCGCAGCTCCTGTTTTCAAACTGACACCAGCCGCAAGACCACCTTTGCGCGCACCATTCCCACCACCTAAAGATGTACCTGTTGCTTGTCCAGATCTTTTCGGTGCAGGTAAAAACGAATTGAATGCACCAAATGCTCCTCCGCCCGTCTTCGCGCGTTTCGTAGGTGGTTCGTTGCTTGTATCCCCCTCTTTTAATGCCGCCTGAGGTAATGATACTTTAATTTTACCCGGATTTGATCTATCGACGACTTTTTGGAAGGCTGGTTTCCCTGATGAGGTTGTTGATGGTTTGGCCACATTCGTGTCTGGAGCATCTGAGTCCTCCGAGTCCGAATAGTCGACGAGCGCCATATTGTGAAAGTAATGAGGTGATTTTGTTTATGGTTGTTGTCTTGAAATTTTGTGTAATTAAGAGGCTGCAGCCACAGCCTGATGGAAACGACCGAGCGCTAAAAAACACCCCGTAACCTCCTTATCTCGGGCAGCGATAAGGCATGTGGATGCAAGAGGATTGAGCAACAGACCCCTGTGCTGTGTGCTTCTACCACGATATGAAGTAAAATTCGACCATAGTCTAAACAACTGCCTGCTATTTGACATGCTTATAAAGTCTCCGCCATGTCGGTTATACAAGTGGAAGAGTGCGCATTCCCATTCCCATCCCTATCCTGCTCCCTGAACTCGAGCTCACGAATTTATGCAGTCTTGTCTCCTATCAGTTACGGACAAACTATCTTAACACGATCGCAGACGGCGTTGGCGAACGGCTTATAACGATTAACGATGCATTTTTGAATACCGCAGGGTTCAAAGCCGCTGGCTGGCGAACCAATGCCGCAAATATTAAAAGAACACATTCCCCGCCTATACCTACCGCGATCGCATCGGAGTATTTCCAAGCACCACCAAGGTCAGCGGGGCTGGCTCCAGCTGGACTGGAAGATGAGATTGAGGAAAGGGGCCTACTGAGTGGAGGGGCAGGGGACACCGTTGGGCCGGGAATCGCCACGAAGAGACGGCGGCGACGAGAACAAATGGAGGAAGAAGATAGCAGCGACCTAAGTGATGATAGTGAAGACGATGGAGATCAAAGAGCAGCCCAACAAATTAAATTCTCAAAAATGCCTATACGAAATCGGTCTGGATCTTCACCAATTCGGGGTTCTAATCTTCGACAATCTACAACTGCCAGCTCGCCCACACGAACTCCAGCTCCAACTGTACGAAGAGGTTCTCAATCTGCTTTAGAAGCAGTAAAGGAGCGAGCGCGTAGGGATACTGTTACGAGTAGTGAGATGTCTTCCGACAATGAGTTTGATGCTTCTGCATTTCAAAGACAACGCGAAGCAGCAAGGAACGCTGGGAAGCCTCCTAGAACGCTCCCAAAGCACATGTCGGACCCAGATATGGGTGTGAAGAGACAAGTCAGCGATCTTTTGGAGGAAGAGGAAGAAGATGAAGATTCTGACGCATCAGATATGTCTTCTGCATTTGTTGGCAGTATTGATAGCACATCTATTTTGGATAGTGTTGATGCTCCTATAAATGCAGCTGCAGGCCAAATCGACCACACAGTGCCTCGAGAACTCATACGATCACCTACCAAGAAATCGAAACCAGCACCTCCAATTCTCCAGGCACTTCCACCACCACGGCCAATCAGTACCATACAGCCCAAGAGTTTGCTATCAGCTGCTATCAAGGCAAAGAGAACGAAAGCCGCAATGCCATTCGAGAGCTTTGCTTCATTATCAGGCCAAGGAGATCCCAATCCATTGAACCTTCGAATTTGGGCACCCTTTGCGACATCTACTACGAAGCCATTTGAGGTGCTTATTAGAAGAAGTGTTCATGAAAATGAAGCAAATGATCGTGTGGTCACAGTCGCCGACCTCATTGGGTTGAGTCTTTGGAGATGCTTTGAGGAGAAACTTGAACCTGCAATTCCGCCTGAAAAGTTGAATGTGAATCGGTGGACGTTACGCTTAGTTGAGGACGAGGAAGTGGACTATGATTTTCCAGCCCTCGAACGCACCAAACCGGTTGTTTCATTCACAACTGCCAACAACAGAGCGGCAAGATCAAGGTCAAACTCCAAACCTTATGATGAATTCGCACTGGTGGAAGCGACTGATGAACAGTTTGAAGAGAATCAACGTCTCACTCCTCAGTTCAAGCAGGAAGCCGTTGCGACGACCGATGTAGAAGACGAGCTTACCCCTAGAAGCACACCAATGCCGCAACCTACCTTTACCACAGGTACCCAATCTCCACACAATCCCCTTCTAACAACAATGACTGCGTTGCGACAGAATAGTACGCTGGCAGATATGCCAACAATAGGGACAGCGCTCACTCAACCTACTACACGTGGAAATGGCGCCCATAAGCTCTTGAAGATTCACATCCACTCCATCGATGCTACACCTGGACAAATGATTGCCCTGGATGTCACCACGGATACCTATCTGGCAGATGTGCTTGATGTTGTCTGCAAGAAGAGACAGCTGGATAAAGCGGGTCACGTACTCAAGCTTACCGGATCAGGCACTGTTGTTCTTCTGGACCGTACTGTGGAATCCATCGGGAATCGCACCGAGCTAGACTTGTATCGACGTCGCTTCGCAACGGATGGACCATTAACGATGTCTGGGTCTCCTTCCAGTAGTTCACCAAACTCCTTGATGATTGACAGACCCGATCCACGCAAGGCTCGAAAAGGCCCTCAAATGCTTGCACCACATCCTCTTATGGAGAGTGTCAAACAGGACGAATTAGGAAGCGCCAATTACAGAAGGTATACGGTGTGGAGAAAACAGCCGATGAGATTTGTTGGCATGAATGAACGAGTGATTGCAATTGACGGCGAGTACCTGCATATTCTCCCAGCCTCCACGGGAAAAACCATGTTTGAAGGACAGGGCAAAACAACCACGGTGCATTTCAGTAATGTTGTAGGTTGCAAGGTTACTCGGAGACATCCGACCAATTTCAAGGTAAGGCCGCCTTTTGATGACAATCAAATCCCAGCACATGGAATTTTAAATTCTGCTTTATGCTTTATGCTTGAAAGCTAATATTCTAATGCTTGTTCTTCATCCAGCTCCACGTGTACAAAGCCCGTGAAGAGAAACGGTACGACTTCGAGGCCAAAAGCGCCGACGAGGCAGCGGAAATTGTCTTCGAGATCAAGAAAGGAATTGCCCCATATCAAAACATATAACTAAGGAATTACGGAGCAGAAAATCGAACCTTCTCGTTCGTTCTTTGGCGGTTCCGTAGGAAAAATGGAAAACCAAGTAAAATCATAAAATGTGGAGATGCGTCGTTCCATCGTTTCGTTGTTTTTTCCCCATGCGACCCAAAATTGGCTATGACGCCTCATTCGGTACCTGCGTGCCGCTTCCCTCACATCCTCACGTCAAGCGGTCAATATGGACCAATGGCGGACGAGCATTTTATTTGATCCGATCGGCCTGCCACTCATTTTATTGCCGAACCTTGGAACAGGAAAAGTAAGTTAATGGGAAAAGAAAAGCTCGATCCAGTGCACACGGTACAGCCTCGTTTAGGGAAAAGGCCAACTCCGATTTGGTGCATTGCGATCGACTGGATGGCTGCACATGCATCAGGATAGGGAATTGTGGCGGAGACGTGAGAACGAAAAGAGGACTGCGGCTGGTGAGATGCTGATGTCGATCTTGATGATCGAGCATCACCTTCACGCAAACCGGCAATTGGTGGCCAAAGGGAAGAACTTAAGTCATACTAAGTACTTCGTAGACTATTTCTGAACTACCATCTACTGTAAAGTCGATCTCGTTCCGGTGCTGTTCTGTTGGATGCGGGGATTGTCCCAATTTGCTTGCTGCTTCTTTTTGCGTTTTGTCAGGTCCGATCGAGTTCCACAATTTTCATCCTCCATACTTGGAGCGTTTATCTGGAAATCCGTTTTTAGTGGCCTTGCGGGCCAATAGCGTCCGTCTCGGGGAAGTTCTAGCTCGTACTTCGCACGGTTTTCTCAGCTACCAGTTGCCCAGCCCTCTTCAGCAATGCTAAGCAGCGAAGGACGGCAAGCACGGAATCGTTCTGCTGGCCGGTCTGTAACGGTGCGTTGTCAAGGCAGCCATCGAGGCATATTACCAAGGACAGCCAGTACCAAAACCACTACCAATGAAAGATTTACCTTAGTGTGAACAATTATTATACACTTATGCTTGTTTGCATTACCGGTTTGCTTCCATGTTCGTGTTGGTGTTGGTGGTCAGATCAGTTTGTCTGTGTTTCGGATTTCCCTGATGGCTTCCTTGCTGGTTAATTTGATTCCCACTTTCGTTCGTGAAACGAGTCTTTGCTGTATGGGCAATTCGATGGTTGGAGCGATCTAGGTAGCCGTCGAACAGGTAAATTCCACGTGAAGAGAGCGGTAAATGTTGGCATGTGGTATGTGGCATGTTGCCATGTTCGATGGATATGGCCTCATTGGGACTGGGATAGAATACGACTACAAAGTACTTCGTACGATGCAAGTTTAGAAGTCAGTCCTTCGTATCGAGTTTGCATTACCCCGAAGTGGGGCCAAAACTGGGGAAGAACAGCCACAAGCGCAGGCTGCATCGTCATTCTAGTCCCGACGAAGATCCTCCCATCCTCCCATCTTGCCATCCTTTTATTGTGGGGCTGGCCAATCACAGCGCGTGCTGTTGGCTGTTGGCTGTCTGCTGGATGGAATTGAGTACCTTTCGTGCCTCCTCCTCCTGCCTCCCCTTGTTTACTCAACACGAATATTAATACTTTAAAGTAGTAAATAATGACAAACAAATAATATTACCAACTCAAACTACCTGGGCACCTGGGGCTAATGTCACCACTTAACCAAGTATGACCTAATGCCCAATTTCTCAAACGCCCCAGTTCCCACCCCCGTGAGGCTTGAACTTGGCTTATTCACTGCGGACTCGCGGTGTTTGCTTGCAACTGCAACTATGAACCCACAGACATGGCATGACGTGAATGCCGCACAATTCGCTCCGTGTACCGTGAGCTGAGCCACCACCTTGGAAGCTTTCCCACCTCACCACTCAAAGTTACTGCTTTAGATTGGTTTGGCGGTGGAGCTGGGTTTGGGGTAAGGGTAGCTGAGGGAGAGAGAAGTATATAAGACCTTGGTTTCCTTCTTCTTGTCCAGAACTCATTTCCCATCAATCAATCAATCAATCAATACTTGTCTACTCTCTCTCAAGTACTACTACATCTTACATAACAAACCTTCCTTTCTCTTCACAGAAACAAATCAATACCGCAAATATGCAATTCAAGAACGTCGCTGTTTTGGCTCTTGCCTCCACCGTTATGGTATGCATTCCCTCACCCTCATTCTCATCACCTCCCCAATCCTAATCACATCACTAACATCCTCCCCAGGGCCAATCCTCCCTCATCTCCTCCCTCTCATCCGAAGCCGGCAGCGCCCTCTCCTCCATAACCCAAGTCGGTAGCTCCGCCGCCGCCAGCGCCTCCTCAGTCGCCTCCTCCATCTCCAGCTCCGTCTCCAGCTCCCTCAGCAGCGTCGGCTCCTCCCTCTCCTCCGACTCCGCATCCGTCTCCTCATCTCTCTCCTCCGTCGCCTCCTCAGCCGCCACCCTGACCGGCTCCTCCGCCTCATCCGTCGCCTCCAGCCTGTCTTCCCGCAGCAGCTCCGCTGAAAGCAGCTTGAGCTCCAAGGCCAGCTCTGCCAGCTCCAAGGCTGCCTCTGCGACCAGCGCTGTCGTTGTTACTACCACCAACTCGGCTGGTTCAACTATTACCTCTACTCAGTCTAGCACTGGTGGTGCTGCTATCCAGACTGGTGCTATGGGTGCCGCTGCCCTCTTCGGTGGTGCTGCTCTCTTTGCTGCTGGTTTGTAAAGGGGTTGATTATCGGGGTGGAGAATTGAGTGTAATGATGGATTGATGGATCATGCATTGGTGCAGGCAGGCTATGCGTAATGACTGCTCTTGTATGTAGTTGCACTTCGACAACGAAAAGTGTATTAATACTATTTTATTAAACTTCATACTTTCTTCAACTTGAAATGTGACAATTACCTATGTTGATTCAATGGTTGCAATGGCTTCATCAATATATCCATTGTTAGCTTCGAGTACACTTGTATTCTCCATCACTCCCTTAATTGCTTCACCCAGATTCTTCTCTTGGTGATGTACTCAGCTCAAGAAGACTTGATATATCCAAACGAAAATATACCTAAACATACCTTTGAATCTATCTGTTTGCTAAACATGACGAGCCATCCATCTGCTTAACCACAGTCCTCTTCTCATCACTTCTTCCTCGTCAATCATTTTTCTATTCCCATTACCTTTTCCTTCACCACATCCCTCCCCACACCAACAAGAGAAATTCCTACATTATCCCTATCCCCCATTACACTCCCATCCACAAATCCACCAAACTCACCATGTCTGCGTCTTCCTCCTAATCCTTACTATGCCCAACTCCTTCACGCCCACTTCCAACAGCCCAGCAAAATATAACTCAACTTGCTATATTTATCACCCCCAAAATTCCTCTTGATACTTATTTCCTTTCCTTTCTTTCCTTTCCTACCCCCTGTTCTCATTCCACGACACCCACCCTCCATCGAGTCCCGGTGGCAACATATAAACGAATCTTTGATCTTCATCCTGTCTCCCTCGCCTCTCCTGTCCGCACAATCCTACCCTCCGAGTTGACTTGCCAACCTCCCCCTCCCCCTCCTCCTGTGCCTCCCACTCCCCATCTACATCCCCCCCCAAGCACCCAACCACCATCCAAATCCGAAATCCGCATCTCAACCCCAATCACCCAACAGAGAGGGAAAAAAAAACAATCATGATACGCCTTGCTTGCCATTGCACCCCAACAGTATAATTTTTCCATCCAGAAAGTTGAGTTCCGAACTACAAAATATGCGTTCGCAGAATGGGGTGAGTGAGATAGATGGTTTGTAGGTAAGAATTCGTGGGGAGAAGAAGGAACGGGAGGGAAGAGGGAAGGGGAATAGAGGAGAAGGGGGGAGAGGGAAGCGAAAGGGGAGGGAAGAGAGAGGAGAAGGGCTGAGATACCAATTTGAGGGTATGTATAGGTGTGGTGGATATACATGAAAGTTGAATAAAAGCTCACCCATTTTCACACCATCACATAGCACAATGCTTGCTAGCAAATTCCATTCTTAATTCTGATTCTCAATTCTCACTTCAATTCTCAATTCTCAGTTCCTATCCATACCCATACCCATATCCCTATCCATACCCTCACTGACAATATCTAAACTCGAACCGCCAACCAAGAATCACATGCTCACATCCCTCCCCCCATCTACAATCAAACACATCCGTTGCCCTTCAACGGATAGTTCACCCCCCCTCGCCCGCTTTCCAATAGCGGACAACGACATAATATCATTTAGAATTAGCATTCAGGAGTCCAGAGGAAACCCCCTACCCCTAATTTCACGTCCAACCCCGCACAAAACACACATATCATTATCCAATACTATCCCGATTCTCTGAACTGAGTTGACAGCAGCATCTCTCCATAATTCATACGCATACGCAAGTTTTCTGCTGGGATTTCTTCCATCCCATTCCATCCCATTGCATTCCATTCCATTTCGTTTCGTTTCGTTTCAATTCAATTCAATCGATTCATCGCCACCAACACCAGCTGTATCATTTAGAGAGTTCGAGCAATTGTAACCACCGAGTTGGGCATCCATTCCAATGCGGATAGAGAACAGAGGAAAGACACTTCAAAAAAGAGACAAACAACCGTAATTTCTATGCGGTCTGAAATATATGTGCAGAAGAACGGTTCAATTGCCGAGTTAACAAAAAAAAGGGTGGAGACAGTCCATTCAACCCCAAAACTCAGAGTGTGAAAGAGAGAGTCCTCCTCAGAAATCCACGAACAGGTGCCCGAATCTGTTGTTCTCTTGTTAGCTCAGCTCCTACTAAAAAGGGCGAAGCAAACTTACTCATCGTGCCCACTTGCACCATATTGCTCCGTTTCTTCGGGATACTTGTCGAACTGACTGGCATCTCCAACTCCTGCCTTGACAGGAGGTACGTATGGGGCATCGATATCCTTCTTGGCTAACCTTTCCCATGTAACCTCTGCAAACCATTGATGATTCTTGACATCCTCAGATCCTCCATGCAAGTTGCCCAGTCTTTTGGTAAGGTCGGCTGTGATTAACCGTTGCAGAAGGTCCTGAGCATCTGGATGGATGTACGGGGGATACTTGACCCGCCCTTTCAGAATGTTCTCATAGATCTTCATTGGCGATCCACCATCCCAGAATGGAGTGAAACCACACAACATCTCGAAAATCAAGATCCCCAATGACCACCTGTTCAATATGTAAGCCGGTTACATCGACAATAGTTGAAATAATGTCCTTACCAATCAACAGATTTGTTATATCCTTTACTCGAAACCACTTCTGGTGCTAAATAATCAGGTGTTCCGCACAATGTCCATGTGATATCTGGCACCTTTTTCGCAAATCCAAAATCTGTGATCTTGAGGTGTCCATGTCTGTCGAGGAGCAAGTTTTCGGGTTTCAGATCCCGATAGATGATGTGTCTGGCATGGAGATATTCAAGGGCTAGAGTAACTTCGGCCGCGTAAAACTTGGCAACCGGATTGGGAAATCTCTGAGTGGTATAGAGTTAGTATGATTCAAGCAGAAATATGATATAGGCCATACCTGAGATTTTCTCAATAATGAGAAGAGTTCACCTCCTTCTACAAAGTCCATGACCATGTATAGATTCCGCGAATCTTGAAATGTACCCCAGAGAGTGATGAGAAATGGGTGCTTGACTTCTTGAAGCATCTTCCGCTCGTCGTTAGTATGCTCGACTTGCTTCATCTTGTGCACCTGGGCCTTTTTCAGCACCTTCACAGCATAAAACCGTTGATTGTGTTTCGACTGAACCAAATGAACTCGCCCGAAACTACCAGTTCCCAATGTTCGTAAGATCTCGAAGTCCGTTAACGAGTATTTGCCCTTCGTCTGTCTAACTTGTGGCTGTTGCTGTATCTGCTGTTGCTGCTGCTGCTGCGGTTGGCGCGCAGCAGCCTCTGCTTGGTTCGAAGTAGCTGGTAGGGGATGCATCGAGGTTTGTGAGGAGGCTGGTGGGGTTGGATATGACTGGCCTGCGCCATCATGTTGTTGTGGATGAATTAAATTGCTGATACTTGGTAAGTTTTGACTCTGGTGTTCTGCAGGCTTTTGCGCATGAGCAACATTTGGGGATGCTGCATATGCCTGCTGCTGTTGAGTAATTCCGTGTGTCATTGAGCCGTGTTCGCCCACGTCCGTAGGCTGATCGTTTGAGCGAGACTGGATAGGTTGTGATGAGTCTTGAGGTTGGTGTGGCACAGAAGATTGGGTCGATACAGAAGCTATCGAATTATGGAAGCCTCGTGAGTATGTGGGGGTTACCGGGCTATTTGGTTGACTGCTAGTCGGAGAGGATACGCTCTGGACCTGACCCGGAGACTCCTTCGTCCGTTTCTTCTTCAGAAAACCGAGTGTCGGCATAGAATGGAATAGCAGATAGCTATTGTCGAGGTGGGAGGATCGACAGTCAGCAAGCAGAGGCCGGGGGTTGGGGGGGGGTGGGCCGGATGCAGGAGGGTATGATGGGGTTATGGGTTACCCAATTGTTCGACAGCCAACGAGAATGACTAGTTCTAGGAAAGGGATTCGGACATGTAGGTGTCGTAATGTGTCTTTATCCAGCCGACTGATCGATCCGTAGGAGATTAATTGAGAGATTGGCAATGGCAAATTATCTCCTGGTCGGCTTTCTGTTCTAGAGGTAATGCGAAACTCCGAGTCGATCGAGGCGGCTTGGATTTGACCAAGTTCTGAGCTTTTGCTTTTGATGTTGCGACAAAGACCATAGATTGCCCAGGCCAATAGAGTATCAAAGTGAATTAAAGGGAATTGCAGGTGAGTGCGGCCAGATGTATCAATTGAATATATAGATGGAATCCCGAAAGTGTACTCGAGGTAATAAGGATGTTGTGGTTGTATTAATGTATTGAAGTATTGAAGTATTGTGAGGGAGGGAGAGTACGTGAGTGGTTGGTGAGATGAGGTGAGGTGAGTGTGCGGAGGGTTAGGTAGGAGTAGGAGTAGGAGGTTGGAGGTTGGAGTTGGATTGGCGTGGGACGGATATCGTTGGTACGGTGGTAGAGCCGAAGTAGTGCAGATACTACTGAGAGTCGGCTGGCAGGAGGGGGTAGGAGGACCTCGAGGACCTCTCCTTCATATTCGAGAGTCCAGGATATGTTAATGCTAGTTGCAATGCCTTCTTGACATGCGGCTCGAGTACATGTGCACAGAGGAATACTCGAGTACCGTACAACCAGAGAGCTGCTCGAGTAAGGTTACTCAAGCAGATATAAAATGGGAATTATGAGTAAGGTTATGGTGGGTGGAATCGTGGGGTTGTTGACCACAGAACAAGATCCTCATCTGCAACTGGTTATACGCGGGGCTTGGCGTTTGATACGTTTGATACGTTTGATACATCCTGTCAATCTTATCGGCGCTGCCATGTTCATTCCTTCTTGGACGCTTACTGAAGAAGCGTTCTCAAAGTGTCAGATCACATACCAGAGATATTGCTCTCGAAAGGTGTCACTTAAGGGATCACTATCACGCACATAGAGTTGACTCAACGCGGTTTCAACGATTCGCAATTGATAGCCAGCATTACCTTCGTGGTCTTATCCCAGATAGAGTACGGAAGTACGACTACTATGATGCAAGCACCGAGCATGGACAACGCGGGGTGGGGTCCTTTGCCGTGACCGGGTTTCAGTAAAAAGGAAAGAAACAACTGAACTCGACCAGACATCTCATTGATCAACGAACAAAGGAATCAATTGTGTCTCAATTCGAGCCAAGACTCGGCCATCATAGCCATACTACATCTATCGTGTACCTCGCGTCACATTATTTAGCCCAAGGCCATGAATCGTGGACATCAAAGCACATGTGAACGGATAGCGGTCATGAATCGATTGATTTTTGATCTGCTACAGTTTGGCGGTAAGATAGATGAATATATACGAATCAATATCTCCCTTTGTCTAGCCGTGGTTGAGGTCAAACTCATAACAATGTAATAGGGTATTCCGATGTCCTCGAGCTCCAAAACGCCAACGCTCTGCTCCAAGAAAATGTAAAATGTAATGCGCCGTTGCTCAACTACTTCCCGTTCCTGGCCTCGGACCACATCCGATCAATTATCTGGAATACTGCTGTAACGGCTTGCATAACGGCTTCATCGACATCCTGACCCCCCAATTTCTGTTGAATTTTGTCCGGATGCCATCGAATTCTTTCTAGCTTCAACACTTTTGTAAGTTGAGCCTCTGTTGGTTGTCCAGAGCTGGGCGCATATAGAAAGAAACGTCGTATCTCTTCGGGGTTGATATCTTTGCGGCTCCCGCTCTCTACCGGCCAAGGAATTGATGCAACAGCGACCTTCGCGGAGTTAATTCCGAGTTCTTCCCATTTCTTGATATAAGTCTGCCATTTTTCACCCCACGATTTCCGTGATCGCCTCTCCTGCCCTCGCCTCAAACTCTCCTCGACCTTTCTCCTAAATTTCTCGGCTTCTATTTCTTCTTTCCTACCTTCCTGTGCAAGCCGTTCTCGCTCTTTCCTAGCTGCCTCTCGTCGAGCCTTTTCCTCTATCAAATGTTGATGGGTTTTCTCGTACATCTTACCCCTAACATAGGCTGTATATTCTTCATCCGTCATGCGTTCCAACTCTCCCGTTGGGCCTTCCTTTACATCTGGATATGTATGAATTGGTTGGCCGTAGACTCCCTCCCAGTATTCCGCAGCCTCATCATCTGCCATGGCATCAAATAGGCTTTCCCTAAACGCCGTATCAGGGTCAAGGTATTGACTTGAGGATGCATTCGGTAGATGCGTGTCATCGTAAAGGCAAGGGTCATCTTTTGCGGTGCTGGGAGAAGCAGAACGTTTCCGCCTCTTGGAACGATGATGATGATGGTGATGTCTTCTTTCGCGGGGTTGCTCAGAAGAGCGCTCGTCTTCCTCCTCGTGAGCTTTCCTTTTTGACTTGAATCGAAATCTGGATTTGCGCGAACTTCTGTAATCATCCTGAAAATTTACCTCTTCATCCCCCACAGATCCACTACCATGGTCTTCTCGATCCGGATCAGACATTATAGTCGAAGTCGCATGGTCTGAATGCAAACGCAGCTATGGGCGCAGAAGATTCTTTTCGATACAATGATGATTGCATGAAGAAGTTAACGGTGCTCGAATAGCTGCAGGCTTTGGTCATCATTACATGTGTTGCGCAGGGGTGCGGCTATAAATTCTTATCGATAAAGATGATGTCGCGCCAATAACAATAATTTGCTTACAACGAACCTCGGAACAACAACAAATATAATTCGCGACAACGACAATCATCGAAGGATTGGTTCTAATCTGCGATTGAAAATGTCTGGCAAGGGGCTGTCCTACGGTCTCAACATTACAAAGAAATCCAATACCACAAAGCCTCAACCTGCGAAGCGGAAACCGATCTTCGACGAGGACGAGAACTCAGATGAGGATACCAACCGTGAAGAAGTCGGAGTAGAGGAAATTGGTGAGCTTGGGGATGCGCCAACTAGATCAGCTGCTGCGAAGCCGCCCGTACGAAGCAAGCCACCTCTTTCATCCATTGGATCAAAACCCAAGCTCGACCCCTCGAAGAAAGCTCCTATTAGCATGTACGGCGACCTCTCGACTTCCTTTACATCGAAGAAGCATGCAGAAACGGCAGAGGAGCTCGATGCCAATATCTATGATTATGATGCAGTATACGATTCTCTAAAGCCGCAGAAGAAGACGACAGTTGAAGATAAGGAGCGCAAGCCAAAATATATGAGTAATCTCCTTGCTGCTGCCGCAGTGCGAAAGCGCGATGCTACTATTGCTGAGGAGAAGAAACTCGCGCGAGAAAGGGAAGCGGAAGGGGAGGAGTTTGCGGACAAGGAGAAGTTCGTAACCTCTGCCTATAAGAAACAACAAGAGGAAAATCGCCGACTGGAGGAAGAAGAGCGCTTGAGAGAGGCAGAAGAGGAAAAGAAAAATAAGGGAAAGGGAATGACTAATTTCTATAAGAATATGCTAGAAAGGGGTGAACAGAAACATGCAGAGGTAGTCAAAGCGGCCGAAGAAAGGATCAAACAGGGACCCCAAGAAGACATATCTGAGGACGATAACGTGAAGACTGAAGCAGATTTGGCGCGGGAGATCAATGAGAAAACCGGAGGTGCTATTGCTGTCAACGACGAAGGTCAAGTCGTTGACAAAAGGCAATTGCTCAAGGGAGGTCTGAACATAGTGCCTAAACCCAAAGCAGCAACCACCATGAACGCGCCTCGAAGCGGAAGCTCTATGTCTGATCGCGGGAGGGGAAATGGTTTTGTTGGAGCTGGTGGAGGGAAGCAAGCTATGCGGGAGCGCCAATCACGCATGATGGAAGCACAACTGGAGCAGGCTACAAAACGAGCTTTAGAAGAAGAGGAAGAAGAGCGCCAGAAGATAGAACGCGCTACAAAGAGTAGAAAGACGGAAGGAGACATTATGAGTGCTAAGGAACGATACCTTGCAAGAAAAAGGGAAGCCGAGGAAGCAAAGAAGAAGGGGCAATGAGGTTGTTATTGCAGGATCTCATTTCTCACTTGCCAGTGTCTCTTGACAGATTGACAGGAACCCTCTTGGATCCATGCTTCCAAGCTCTACGGCAGTGGTTGGGGCCATACTGCAAAGTATTCCTCCGATTTGACACTGTCGAGGCTCCGCCCAAATTCGAGGTTGGGAAGGAGAATGGTACGAATCATTTGAGCTGATGTCAGTCAAACTCGACTATTAGCCACTCATCATTTACGATTGAACATCTTACAATGCATAAAATGTGAATAAGGGTCGAATGGCAATCAAAGTTTAACAAATGTATACCAGATCTGGGATATGCAAACCAGCAGAAGATGGGCGCAGTGTAAGGACCCGGCGGTCTTTGAACATATTCAATGAGCATAACTTTAACATTTTTCATAGTGGTGATGTCTTTTGAACATGGTGCATGTCCTCACCACACCCAATTCCTGGCCCAAATGCCACATCTTAGTGTACAAGAATATAATACACGATGAACCTTCCAACGGCCACTCCCATCGTCATTCTCGTCATAGGCCCTCCTGCCTGTTGAACCCCACTCAATCCTTTATTCATCCTCTACTACTCTCTCAGCCAGCCTCCACCCTACCCCTCTCTTATCCCCTCATCTTCCCCTCACTATCACTCACTAGCCCTGCATCACATCTCTAAAATATTCCCGATTGACCTTGCGTCGACTCCTTCTGTAACCGCGCAATGTACTGTTTACTGACGGTATTCCACGCTTGCATGTATTTCTCCATGCATTGGTTGAAGCAGGTGGTTTCGCCGCTGCTGAGCGAGGTGCCTGGCTTGGGGACGCATTTCTCGAAGCAGTGTTCGTTTATTTTCTGTCCAATGGTTAGCAAAGTCTCGGTAGGGGAGCAGGAAGAAAGGGAAAGCTTCTCTAGAGGAAGGCGGAGAAGCTGTGTAGATAGAGGGGTATATGTAATCTTACCTCAATCAATTGACGAGCATTGGTCATAGCAGCTTCTTGACGGACTTGATTCATAACCACAGCTTTGGGGTCCGCAGACCCGAAGGTATTGTTTAAAGAGTCCATATTGTGAGTTGGGAGGCTGCGATTGAGAGAGAAAGAGCGTGTAGGGAAGTGCAATTCAAAAGTATTTGTCGAGCTTAGCAAGGTATGAAGCTCAATATCAAATCCTTCCTACAATTTCTTCGACGACAAAATAATCCGGCGCACTGCAAAGCAAACAATGACGAAGTTATGCGCCTCGATCCTAAGGCACCGAAGTACTTCTCTCCTCTCTCCACTTAAAGATCTCAGAGCTAAAATTAAATTTCAGGAGCGCAAAAGCGCAAAAGCTACCTTTTCGCACCCGCACTGAACCGCACGAGTCCAAGATTTGCAGGGATGTCAGCTTGAACCTCTTAGAAAATCCCCGGACCATCGCAGAAAGGAAAGGCCAGCTATCAATTTGTACTCTATTCTGCTAATTCGATTTTGAAACCGACAACAACCTGTTGGTTTCGATTCTACTGTTACTACTTCTTCTTCTTCCTCCTTTTATTCCTGCATTTTGTGTCAGAAGACCTTTTTCCTTCCCGGGTTTATTTTCTTTTGAGGCTGCTGCGAAGTGCGGGCAAGGCGAGAAAAGTACTGGTCGGATTGGAATAGGAAATAGGAGCAATGTGGTTCCGCAATTCATTGTCGCTGTTATGGCTGGCGGCATGTGGTGCGCAAGCTGGGTCTGGGGACACAAGAACGACCACGTTGAGCGAAGATGGCATTAGAAGCATTCAGGTTTGTGTTGACTGATGATCCGGGGCTTTGGAGGAGATGGCTAACTTGCTTGGTGTAGCTTCGAACTCATACCTTGGTTCAGGTTAGTGATTAGATATTGCGCGGTAATGATTGTAAGGGGCTTCGCTGACGAGGGGTTCACAGCCATATCTGGATTCGGACATGCAGAGTCGTTGGTTTGATTTTGGTGGAGATACAATTGTGAGGGCGGACAGGTATGATTTGACTCTGGAATCTTTTGAAGGATACAGGAGTGCTGATATGGGGAGTTCAGATATATTCGATTGACATCGGACCACCCATCGTCCGCAGGGTGGCTCTTCTCAAGAGTACCCCTTACTGCAACAAACTGGGAGGTAAGGACATGCTTCCTCTGCTCAAATCCAGCTCCAATCTGATCGCACCACAACACTTTACAGATCGAAGTTGAATTTAAAATCCACGGACAAGGAAACCTTCACGGCGATGGATTGGCCATATGGCTCACCAAGCAGCGCGCCCTGCAAGGCGACGTCTTCGGCAGCGTCGACAAATTCGAAGGTCTCGGCATTTTCATCGACACCTACAAGAACAACCGCCCGGGCACCGTCTTCCCCTACGTAATGGCCATGGTCGGCGACGGACAAACGACGTACGACAAAGCCAACGACGGCAAAGACAACGAATTCATGGGCTGTTCCGCCCGCGGTCTCCGCAACGCCAACGTCCCCACGAAACTTAAAATCACCTATTTCCAAGACAAGAGCCTCAAGGTCGAACTACAATACAAAGCGGAAGATCAATGGGAGCTCTGTTTCGAGACATCGGACCCGCCTACCATCCCCAGCGTTGCGTATCTTGGATTCAGTGCCGAGACGGGAGAGTTGAGCGACAACCATGATATCATTAGTGTAGACACGAAGAACCTCTACGATACGAATACGCATAAGAACAAGGATAAAGATACCAGCAGTCCGTTCAAGCCAGGCCAAAGGAAGCCCAAGGGTGGAAAAGGACAGGGACTGTCGTCGAGAGAGAACGAAGGAAGCTGGTCCTGGTTCTTTATCAAGTGTTTATTGGGTGTTTTTGTTCTCGCTGGTGGATATGTGGGATACACGGCGTACAGGACGCAGCAGAGGAGGAGCCATCGATTCTAGGGGATGGAGTTTGAGACAAAAATAAGTGCAGGTGTAGGGTAGGGCTGAGAGGAGAGCTGATCACTGGCACTGGGTCAGTCCGGGGTGCGCAGCGCATGGGGTATGTAGGATGAAAGTACCCCTCCAACGGTGAAGATAGAGCTTCATGGGATTGGGATTGGAATGAGGAAAACTGCATGGGGCAGTCAGTAGTCAATGTCGGCATTTTTTGGGTTTTCTCTTCTTCTTTTACAAAGTGTAAGTAAAATTGGGAGCGTGTAGTATACCACAGACCAATCAATGAATTAGTTAGTTAGTTAGTCAGTCGAGGCGGCGATGTCGTGAAGAGCACGTGGCACTGGAAGTGGAAGTGGAACGAACCTATTCACTCTTCTCTCTTCTTCTCGTCAATTGAAGTGATAATATGACCGACAACAAGACAAAACTTGCGTTTATTCAACTCAGCTCGCCTCGCCTTGTTTGTGTAATAGAATCTCCTCCAGTGACAATGAATTATACAGGCAGTTAAGTAGTCTGATATACACCATACCTATCTACCTAGTCAACTAGTCACTCCTCTTTCTCTTTAGTGCAACGACTTAGCCGGGATAGTACAGTGTAGTACAGTAACTTACTCAAATCCCACTATTCCTTCTTCCAGCTTGACTAGACCAGACCAGACCAGATCAAATCAAATCACATCACATCAAACCAAACCAAACCAAATCAGATCTTCTCAGATCACGCTAAATCAAGCGTCAGCATGTCAGCAGCAGCAGACGAAATATACACATTTACGCTTAAGCGAGCCTTTGAAAACGAAAAGGGGGGCCGGGCCGGAGGGACACAGATGAAAGCTTTTCAGCGCGTTTTTGTTTTCCCAAACTAGTCTGAATCAGAGTGTTGATATGGATATACTTTCTTTGTGCACTGGTATCTCAGTTGCTTGCTCGTTCATTCTTTAGAAAAGCCCAGGCATATACGCATACATGAAATGAAGTACGGTTCGCTTTTACTTAGCATCACAATGTATCGTCTTGTATAACGCAACACAACAAAACATAGAAAACATCACATCACATCACATTGCATCACCTCACATCGCAAAACCATCATCTGCATATACCCTGTTCATACTCTTAAAATTGATACACGCTCCCAAACCCATCGCCAAACAGATATAAAATAAAAATACTTCCCCCCTTCCCCTCCTCCCCCACGAATCATTCATTCTAATGCTATGCCGCCCAAAGTAAGTATTTCCAAGTTAATTCCAACCCAACCCAAGACGTTTGTTTGTTTATACCCTTCCCTAATTTCCTACCAATAATCTAACCCAGAAAATATACCTGTATGCCATCCATGCCAAGCTAGTTGCTGCGAGTATCCTATCCTACACGCACGCACAACGCCAGTCGTTCTATTCGTAATACATACTTACAGAGAAAGAAGAAAGAAAAAGTGAGTCAACTGAGTATCAACCCGAAGTAAGCGCATTGCTCATCCCCATCAGCGCCATACCGACGAATGCAAAGGCAATGCAAAGATGTCTGTTGTGGTTTAAACTCAGACTCTCGACGAATAATTGCAGCGCCACGCTTGCCATGATGCCCCCGGTGATTCCAAACATACATCCGTAAACGACGATGTTAGGAGCATGACCTTCTTTGCCTGCAATTGCGAACCATGCTGCTGCGATTCCTGCGCCGAGAGGTTGTGAGAAGCCACCCAGGATTGAACTCCAGAAGATAGCTCTTGGTCGACTGCCGAGTGCTAGGTACAAGGGCAAGGCCATTGCAAATCCTTCTGTGATGTTATGGACAAATAAAGCTATGAATACAGAAACCCCAAGCTCGGGATTGGCATGGTTTGTAGCAAAGGTTATGAAGCCTTCTGGTAACTTATGTAGTGCAATTGCAATGCTCGCTTGAAGACCAATATCCATGAACGCATTTTCAGGAACATGATGGTGATGCTGGGCTTCAATGTCGGAGTCTGTATCGCTACATTCGCCATTGTCTGAAGGCTTGTTCAGTCTAGTATCCGCCTCAGGAATATCTCCATCAATTTCCTCGGCTACAGTGAAAGGATGGGATCGGGTCGAGAAGTTTCCAGTCCCGCTTCGTACCAGGACAAGCTGTCGCGAACTGATAGGAGTTCTGAGACATTCTTGACCGCAAAGATCAGAATAACCAAAACATGGCCCGGCTTGATCGCAATTGGTCTTTGTATCCTTGACGAATGACATAACTCGGCTTTGAACTTGTGTCATGGAAGGTCGTCTGCTACCGTTTTCCGATGCGCGGCGCTTGCTAGACTGGCCTTCAGTTCTAGATGATGCGAGGTTTGTGGGTAAGAGCTTCCCGTTTTCTTCAACCGCTGGTACAAGAAGTGGTGTCGTTTCCGTGGTGTTCCCGTTTACTCGATCATGTTTCGAGCGGCACTTTGATTTCGAACGTGGGCGATCGTGGTCTCTGTGTCCGTCATGGCCGTGTGCGTTAGCGTCCCCCTGATGCGCGCCATGGTTATGGGACTCCTGATTGTGGGAATGATCGCAATCTACAACGTGCGATGGGATATAATGATGCAAAAGCCTCGAAATTATTTGTATGCCGATGAACCCTCCGGCGAAGCAACCTAACAATATCCACGCAGCCTCGGATTTCGAGTATCCTCCTCGCACAAGGTATTTTTTCGAAGATGGAAGCATGCTATACAGCGAGGAGAATATCTAAGAACGAAGACCGGATTAGCGCAGAAACATCAAGTGTAAAGGAGCAGGACTAACCATGACACCGAAGCTCAAGCTTAGAGAGGCTGCAAGGAAGGCATTGCTATCCTGTATTCTGAAGTTTCGCTTGCTTGGAAAGTATCGAATAAAGATATCGACGCAAATTATACAACTGCCAACAACGCATGCTAGAAGAGTGATGTCAGGACGAGTCAGGTAATGAAGACGGTATCATACTAACCAACCCCGCTGACGACGCTCATAACCCATCCTCTCGCATCGTTATCCAAAGATTGTCCCTCCATGATGGAGAATTGATCGCAATGCAGATGAACTTTCGGCACACAGCGCTGTCGAAAGGTTCTGGTGCGGGTGCAGATGGAGGTGGAGATTCCGAGTTGAGTTGGTATGGAGCTTTGTGGGTTACAGCTTTCTGATGTAATGTGTGGACCGAGCTTCTTCCTTCGCAGACGGGGATTGAGGTGACAAAGGCTTTCTGCAGTGACGGTATGGATCGTCGTTCGGTGTGGAATTGGATAGGGTTTGCGAAGAGAAGCAAGACAAAATGAGGTTATTAGAAGTAGGCGTAAATGTAGGAGTAGGTGTAGTTGTACGAGAGAATTGAAAAGGGAAGTTGACTGGATTGAATAACAATAAAGGCAGGCGAGGGAAGAATAATTGCTTGAATTTGATTGGCGAACGACTCGTGGAGTTAAGGAGTTTTGATCGATTAAGGTTATTTACGGCTTGCTTGACCATCAAGGTTCTCATCTCGTCTTTCCGCTGTCACGGCTGTTCTAGTTCGTTCTACTTTGGCCTAAGGCATCATCTAACTCTGAGCAGTACGTACTACGTTGTTTTGGTGTACCACAAAAACCGCATCACAAATACTTATAACAATAAAGTAAAGCAAGTCAGAGTATCTAGGAACAGTTAGAAATACTCAGAGATAGAATACTCTTCAGGTACTTTTCAAGCACATTGTGGATACACTTCAGAGCTACTTCTAAGTCACGAATGTGAGATCTTTGTGATATGTTTGTGATGTAGATATGATATATTTTTTTGGAAAGCATAACGCCAAGTAAGAATGTCTGATGATTAACCCAAGTGAAAGCCTGGCTGTGTGTTCCTTCTGTAGTAGTGTCAATTCACTCGTCCCGTCTCTGCTCCTTTGTCTCTACTCTCCCCTCTCACCACCCAACCCAAACCGTCTGAATGTATCGGGACAGTCCTGACCTTCATGTTTGTGAATCTGTAGTGATGGATATGTGCACTCATTTTGTGATTCTGCCTTTGGGGCTTGGAATACGAGTGCACAGTGCATCCGTAGGCCTCTGGTTGCAAAGTGTCCTGCCGCTTCCGATAATATTCACTACTTCTTGCTGTGAATCACCAAGCTATCAACTTATCATGCACCTAGTTATGGACTCATCACACACCGAACTATCGATGAATCACGCACCGCCGTATCGCCACAAGCACCATAAGCTCCTATTCACTCAAATTAGTAACAGAGAAGAGCTGTATAAAAAAGCTAGACTTGCACCCCTCAACGATGCTCATCCACATCGATTCCAAACCTAAGCACCTTCAAACAGTTGTTCAAACATTGATTTCAAGCTCACCACCAAGATCCTCTCCTCAACAAGCTTCAAAGCTCACCACTAATATCCTCCCCTCAACAAGCAACCTTACCGGCACTTCTCGTTCTACAATTCGAGAGGTTGCATTCCAAATACATCTCGGTAACTCAGGGGTGGTGCTCATCGGTGATTTGCACTCGCTAACCAACAGCAGCCGTCATTATCGGTATGTTGAATCCAACGAGTATCATGCCCTGTACTAACTGACAGACAGACTACTGCCGCCGGGCACGGAGCTTATCACCGACCTTTGATCATAATCTTCCTATTTGGAAGACATTCGGTTCAAGTTCGCGACTTTTCACTGCGCTTAGGAGAGTCTCTCATCAGAGGAGTCTCCTATCCTCCCTTGAGCGACGACTGTCTCTGGCTGCGAACCCATACTTGGTCCCTGTCACTATCTTCTTGCCTCCCTCGATAGAAGTCAACAGCGGCCGTCCAAGCTTGCAACCTTTTGCAGTCCTTGAAAAATTCTCTACGAGGGGAGATGGCACAGCCCGATACGGACCCGAAGTATGAAATTGGAGAGAAGGTTAAAGTTCTTGGCGAAGGTGGAGAGTATGAAGAGAAGGTTATTACATGGAGGGAGTTTGACAGGCGTGCGCAAGTTGTTACAGTTGGGAATTTTCAACAATGGATAGGCTGGTGGATGTATAAGTTCACATCTGATGAAGCAGAAGTTCCAGTGAGGGAAGATAAAGTGAAAGCAATCAAGACTCAAAAAACTACAGAGCTCGAGGAACACGCTAGTGTCAGGTAGATGTGTAGTAACACAAATAGATGCGCTGTACCGCGTTAGACTTCTAGCGCATATGAATCCAGTAAATTGCTTGGCTTATATACCCGCATAGTGTTGGCGAATGTACCACCTAAAATTATGAAGACCGCAGCAGCGAGGCTATCGAGTTTTCCTCGACAGCAACAAACCCTGCTGAGATGGCTGTCCTAGATTCCAGTGATGTTATGGAAATGGGATTGATGAGGCCAGGGCCCATCAACTCAACAATTAACAATAACACGAATCTGACATACTCCACACCCGACTCCGCACCGGGAGACCATACTGCTCGTCCTTCAAAATTCAGAAGGGCCATGAATATGTTTCTGGGCGCGTTGCAGACCGGAAAACCCAGCTCTGTTTCCAATCCCGAAATGAGAGCTCGTATGTTCACTATTTCAATTGGAACTAATAAGAAATGCTCACTCACTTGTGCACAGACGAAGGACGTCCAAAAGGATACCCCCGCTTAGCTACGCTCATAGGAAGCGACGAGAAATTCATGCTTTACCGAAGATTCGGGTACCTCCAGTCGCGGATTCTCCTTCACAGACAGGATGAGCTGCGAGAGTTAGAAGAAGACTTATATAACCTCGATGTCGTAGCCGCCAAGCAGAATCCTGCCTCACTGCAGTCCCGGGACAAATGTGCGGTGTTGAACGAAGAGCATACTGCACTTATTGATACGATAGAAAATAAATACAAGGCATATGGTTAGTATCAATCCCGTTGTCTGGGAGCAGAAGTCTGATATTCCGGTTAGCTGAACTCATGATAACAAGCCAAAATATTGCGAATTTAGAGCGACCGCAGAAAAGAGACTACGAAAATGTGTTAGACTATTTCAAGAAAACAAAGCCTTTATGCAAAGAGGAGTGTTACATTAAAGTGGAAAACGACATTGTAACTCTGAAGCCTGGCCGCGAAACCACATGGTTAGACATGGCGGTTGAAAAACTCCTGAAGAAGAGTTCTTGCAGAGTTACGCGAGTAGGTGCACTTGATTCCCCTTGCCCGCCGGACTACAGCTGACAAACTACCCAGTATATATTCTGTCCACCAGTAAGCCTCTGAAATGCATACATGAACGCAAGCATGTTGAGTTGTGCTGAAACACTCTTCGAAATAGAAAGTCCGACTTGATGCTGATCCGAAATCACCCAAGAATATGCGATTCGACCAGACGCGTGTTGACATCCTCGTCGCGGTGATCATCTTGACGATGATCATAACGCTTCTGACTGTTCCCGTGTACATCCTTTGGTACTTAAGTCGCTCCTCCTCATCTGATTCTGGCGCCATCATTGGAAGTATCATTGGTGTCCTTACGGTGTTCACCTTGATTTTCACAGCAGTATTGACTTTGTGCACGAGGGCAAAGAGACATGAAGTACTTGCTTCCGCGGCTGCGTATGTATTCCTATCCTCTGACTTGTGTAGAAAAACACTGAAGATAGGTTATCCCGACAGGTATTGTGCTGTCCTGGTCGTTTTTGTAGGAAATGTTGGACAGATTGCTACTTAGATGTTGTCGTTACAAGAAGGATTTGGAGGTGACGGATTATGTCGGTACGAAGTGACTAGCCGACGGTCTAAACTACTTGCGCGATGGACGAAAAGATAAAATACCAAGAGACTTTTCTCTACCGAAAAACATTTAATAAATTGGAAAGTTCGGAGTTATGATATGAGAGTCAATTTACTAGATAACTGAAATTTTGAAGTTTTGGAATCTCGTTGATCAAAATGAAGTGAAGTCTTTCATGTAATGTATGTACTCTTGATTATATGCTATGCTACCCGAATATCTTTCCTTTACCTCCATTTTCCCAACCTGATTGCAGCTCTTGCTCTCAGGAATGCGTTATACAATACAAATACAGAGTATACAAAAACCCCAAACACCGCGCTAAATAAACAACCCATCATCATCATCATCATAAATCATAATCATAACCCAATCACCACCCCTCCACAACCTCCAAACTCCACCTTTGCTCTCCCATCATCAAATTCCTCCACTCATCTTTCGTCGCCGGACTGCAATCCGTCCCACGATTCGGCGTTCTATTCCCCCTCATAAACGGCCCTCTATCTTCCCTCATCGTCCCCATCCCCAAAATGCTCATCCGAACACCAAAGCCCATCCCCCCCTTATTAATCTCCACCATCTCCATCTTCCCCTCCACAAGCTCCTCTCTCCTCGCCTCCCAAACCGGACTCTCTCCATCCCTCCCCTTCGCACTCTCCCCGACCTCCACCAACTCATCCTCCTCCTTCCCAAACACCGTCTTCAACGCTGGCGGACTCCTCGGATCTTCCACCGCCACCTCAATCCCTCCCTGCCTTGTACTCCCTCCATAAATATTCTTATACGCCTCATCCACATCCACCAGCGCACTCAGCGAGAATCCCATTCCCGCGTAACACCGCAGCAAATACCCCTTCGCGACTCTGCGTCCGTTCTGCACAAGCACCAATCTCCTCAACTCGTCCACCGCAGCGGAAAGATCTACCGCGCTGAGCGTGCGCGAGTATGTGTGCAGAGCCTGTTTGAAAGTGTAGACGAAGTCGAGGGAGTAGAGGTCGAGGCCCTGGGAAGCGTAGACGAGGCTGCGTTGGGCGAGCGAGCGGCGGATGAGGTCTTCAGAGGGGTCGGAGATGCTCAGCCAGGCGCTGCCGATGTGGGGGAATTTGTGTTCGGCGAGGGCGATGGTGCGGCGGAGGATGCGGTCGGCGCGGGGGGTGAGGGCGGTGGAGTGGATGAGGGTGATGCCGTAGGGGTTGGGGGTGGGGGTTGAAGGGGAGGGGAGTGCGGGGGTGGAACAGGTGGAGGAGGTGGGGGATTGGGGTTGCGATTCTTGTCTGTGGTGGGTGGGGGAGTCTTTGGGTGAGGAGGGAAGTCCGGACCATTTGGTGCGGGAGAGGTAGATGGTGGAGTTGGAGATGGATGTCGCTGCCGAAGAAGTAGAGCGGAGCGAAAGATCGGATGAGGAAGTGGAGAAGTTCGTAGCTGACGATGCGTTGCTAGCTGGGGAGCCGAAGCGAGGGCTAGTCGGGGGAGAAGCATTGCGCGAACGATCCAAAACGTTATCGCGTGTAAGTCTCGCGAATGGTGTATTGTTGAAGAAACCGGTTGTCGGTGAAGAGAATCCAGGTGCGGATTGAGAGACACCGGCGCTTTGAATCTGGATGTCCTTCTTCGCGACGATTAGAGAAAGATGAAGTCGCTTGCGAACCAATCGCGCCGATACATAATCAAGAGCTTCGTGTAATTCTGCTGGGAGTTGAGTTGGCTGGAAGATGGATGATCCAGCTTCTAAGGGAGCCGAGATGCTGTGCTTGGAGATAGGCATCTTGAATTGATTTTGTTTGACAATGACCAGATAAGGGGTAAGATGCGAAGACGTCTTTATCTGTCTGTCTTATTATCTGGTTGTCTTTTGATCGAAGTTCGAACTTGGTGAATACATACCTCCTCGAGGCGGCGACCAGTAGATATATAAAATCGAGACCACATCGAAAAGCGACCTAGTAACCCTTGATGCCGAAAATAAAATTCCCCGGAGCTTATCCTGCAAGTGACGAGGGAGGATTCCCGCATCGTGGACCCCCGCACGCAACTAAAAACCAAGGATACTATCACCTGACGAACTTGATTGGTCGAAACATGTTTCCCAAAATAAAAAGCTGCAGCCCGTGAAGAATTTTAGCCGATAAGGTTAGCGACGATGTATTTTGGGAATCCGCCATGTGCCCAAGCATATATCTGCCCCACACTCAGCTATCTTCACACCTCAGTTGTGTGGGAGAAATAGCGGAGGCTGGCGTTTAGTGTTTCTACAAGTGGTATGTATCACTTCCTTGGCTCGAAGACGTGCATATATATCCGAATAAAAACTATTTTTGGAGGATGAAAATGTGAAGTTTTTCGCGCTTCTTTGCAGATGGGAGCGATAGTGATAAGCATGGATGGAAATATCCAATAATTGCCCAACGCATCCAATAATAATCTAATGATCTCCATTGCTGTCGCCAAACATAGAACGTATATTCTCCACCAGGAAAATTCTCATCACTATCCTCAAAAAGCTTTCACGCAGGTACGCGACTCTTACTGTATACTCCAAAGCGCACCCTCACCCCGTTCCTTGAGCGAAGTAGGTAATAGCTACCGAGCCCCCAGATCCCCGATTATCATCATAGTACTTAGTCTCGAGAAGGGTCGAAATCTGGGGAAGTGACATGCATACATGCATAGTCGCCTCACCAGTAGTATAGAGTTCTCACTGTACCTGATATCTTTTTAACCATATCTTGCTGTCGGCTCCCCTTTCCTCCCCTTTATTATCGTCGCATATGTGAAAGTTCAACCCAATAACCAGCCTATTCCATCCCATCTCATCCCATCCCACCACAGCTACATAGACATTCCATAAACCCACACGGCTTCCCCCTCCCAACTCTCAACTCCTAGCCATCGCATTCACAACCATAGTATAAACTTAGAATAACAACCGCAACAACCACTACAATATCAACATAAATATCTCCTCCGCAAAGTACCAGCTCATCCCAAGCCAACTATACTCTCATCCCATCTCATCCCATCCAATATATACAACATACACCCTCTAATCCCTCCGCTAGCATCAAACTATCGATCCATCAGCCCTATTTCCTCTCCAATCTCCACTCTCACTCGCATCTCATCCTAACTCATCCCCATCCCCTATCCCCCACGTACTCTCACTCATCCATCCTATCTCATCCCATCCCCTCCCCCACGCATACCCCTACCCCTAAAACAGATCCAACCCCTGTTCCCTTCTCCAACCCCATGTCCACCTCTCCCTCCTCACCCTGCTCCCTATCCCGCACAACTTGCCCCGCTACCTACCCTACCTAACAATGTTCCCAAATTAGCTACCATTTAATCCCTATCACTATCACAAAATAGATCACCAAAAGATCCCAAATTAGCATTCTTTATTTTTGTCATCCACAATCACAATCACAATCACAGTCACATGCATGCATTGTCGCATCCGCATTTAAGCATTCAGATTGGTCAATTCGATCAGTCCCGCAAACCAGGTTTTCTGAAAAATTTTCCTCCCCCTCCAAAGCGATGCGGTCGATTGAGAGGAAAATAAGTAGCACACAGGCAAGGCAAACCGAATAAAATATTCATGTTCACCAAGAAAAGTGTAAAAGGTAATAAAGGTAGATTATATTCAATGTCAATATCCTCTCAAGGAGTATTTCCCTTCCTTCTTTCCTTCCTATCATTCTCAAGCCACTTTCCCCACCTCCTCCAAATCCAGCAATCTAGCCAGCATACTCGAAAATACCATCTGCAATCAATCTGCAATCAATCCATCCGCATCATCCCCTTCCCTTCCAATCCGATAAGTAAAACACAAGGCGAACTTAATAAAAAAAAGAGAGATGGTTGAAGAAAAGGAGAGAGAAAACGCCAAAGTCCACCCATCCATCCTATCCCATCCCTCCGTCGTCTAAACCATCTCAACTCCACGGACGAAGAATGACGAAACAAACAGAATAAATCTGCTGTCCTCCAATCCGGTGATCCATTCCGCCCCTTCCAAAGCTGCAGGTCACGAAATATTCATTTCGCAGTAAAAAAGAAAAAAGTTGTTCCCTGATGTTACTCCATATCACTCCATCCCAATCCTTGAGGCTCCCCGCAAACACCTAAAGTCCATATCCATAAACCAGATGTGTATCTCATAAGTGGAAAAAGTGTAGAAAGAAGCGCCTCGCTTCAATCCAAAGCAGATCAAATATGTAGTGCTTGTTTTTTCTTGCGCCGAATAACGCCCGCTTGCGATGTAGAATGAGAAACTCTTACTACTTATTTTTTTCGTAACAAGTCCGTCTGTCTGAATATTGTTTAATCGCCGAATACGCCGTTGCATATCGCAAACCAAAAAAAAAAACATGTCCCTAGCGCTTGCTTATGATGTGAAAAGAAGGTAAGAAGAGAGTCAGAATAGAGATTGTAAACATCCCAATTCAATAAAGATTAAACTTAGAGCTGTGTTTCCAGCTCATTGTCCATGGGTCCGCAAAGTTCTGCAATGCTATCCATAGGCTCAGATGAACCATATTCCCCGTCAGATCCATCCCAGTCTAACGTCATACAATCAGTTTTGTTCGCTACGCGTAGAGACCGTGTTCTCACCTGACACATCCTCGTCGGCTTCCTCGACCATGTACTTCCTTAAGGCAGATAGGACAGCTAGAAGATTATTAGTGAATGCTTGCGTGGCTGGAGGTGCTGTAGAAACTTACCATCCATTCTATCCCTGAACTGAGCTTTCTGTGGATTGTTGTCATCAGAACCAAAAAATGGTACACATTGCTCGATAGTGTTCTGAATGTTAATCAGGACCGTCCTTACAGCTTGCTGTCGTTGCCGTATATAGATCTCGTGCACATATTCCAGACAGCTATTCGCCAATCGCTGAGCTACAGCCGTAACCAGATCCTCTTCTGGCGAAGAGCTTGGCGAGTTGGACGAGTCGAAATCTGTGCCGTGGCTGAAGATGAGTTCATTCAAGAAGTCCTCGGTATCAGCTCTGACTGTACTTTCATAGTAAGTGAGGAGTGTAGGAGCCCAGGTTGGAATAGAATTCAAGCAAAATCTGATAAGATCGTCGTGCTCAACATCGTGGTAGTTTGAGGGAAGGCTAATGAAGTCTTTGAAAAATCGAAGATATTCCCTGCCTTCAGCATTCTCGACATGACCTGCACTTTTAGCAACATTCGCAACCATGTTAGGAATGGCTCGTTCGGCCTCCGAGTGTTCGCAGTACACCAAAGCAGCTCGCAGGAATGGGCCGGAGAGTGTTGATGTGTTTCTTCTGATTCCATGCAAGATTGCTGAGAAGATATTACCATCAATGTTGCTCGAGTAGTGCAAGAGTATCATGATAATCATACGCGTTGCGTATTGGTTCTGATTGATTAGAAGAAGCTTTTCCGTCAAGATATGCGAGTTGGTTCTCGTCCAGCGCTGTAACAGCCGGTCTCTTTCGGGTACGGTGAGCGCCAACTCCAAACCCTCTAGCGACAGTGCTAGACGCGACTCATGTTCCTCGATGGCATCTGTATTTGTCATTCCTCCAGCATGGAGAAGCTTATATAGAAGACCTATGACGCAATCGTATGACACTGGCCTCGTAGCACTTCTCTTGGACACCAGTGCCAGCATTCGTGTCAATTGTGGACCGATATTCAGGACAGGGTCGGCAGTGATGATATCCATAGCTTTTATCAGAAAGCCAGCATCGAGTAGGACTGCTGCTTCATTATCTCCCAGGTTGGCAATACTGCTAAGCAGCCCAAAATATTCAGGCCAGGCCTTCAGGCAGGTATGAAAGACCTCGTACAGCTGATTCAAGGCCATGACTACTCTCTGGAGCACCTTTGGGCAGTCGACATCTATGATAGAATCATCCTCTCCAGACTTCTCAAGTCCATAAGCATATGGCGCGTCCGACCGAACTTTTACTAAAGCTCCAACAATCGAGGTAGCAATCTCGGTACGGATAAATACTTCGGGACATTTCATAAGGAGAAAACGAAGAGAATCCGTACATTCGCAAAAGTATTCGAGAAAGTCCCGGCTGCATTCTGCACAGGCTTGGCACTGCTGTCTCAAAGTCGTGATGAAGTTTGGCGCATCTGGAATATCCTTCGTCCGTGCGACGACTTGGTCCAAGTGGGACAATGCAACATGCATGACCTGTTTCTCAAGGTCATGCGACTCCGAGCAAGTCCCGCCGTTAATTCGCTTCATGTTGTGTATCATCTTCATGACAAATCCTGGGTGAGAAGGATCATAGAGACAGTACTTTCGCATCAACAGTTCATTTTCCATGGCCAAATGAGCGGAATGTTGCGGAAGGACAGGTAACTTTACGGGGCTTGCCGCGTTTGACTGTCGAAGTGCCTGTTGAGATGCTTCCAGCTCTGAAGATCTTTGATAGAAGAGCATATAAGCACTGTAGTTCTTTTCATACTGCATATTGCCAGCATCCATGGTGCCTCGAGCATCAACACCTCCAAAGCAGTTTGCTTCCATAGAGTTTACGTCCCAGGGAGTGACCGAATCATCATTATACTCTACCCAAGATGGCGTTTCGGCGGTTGAGGGTCGCTCTCGAATGAATGAATAATAATGGCCTGACTCAGCTGTTCCAGAGTGGACAAGCACCCCGACAAGCTCGAACATATCTTCTCCCGCACCGCTGTCGTCGTCCATCAAATGTTCAACTTTGTACGGCCGCATGTCAATCTTCGAAGGAAAATTGAAATAATCGTTGATTTTGCTTCGTTGAAGAGTGCGGAGATTGAAATCGAATCTCTTTAGGTGGAAGATTAGATTGTCTGGGATGTCTTTGAGACATGCTCTTTTCACTGCATCGACGTGGCGATCACATGTCGAGCACTTGTACTTGTTATCTCCTTCCATTACTTCTCCATCTACGTAGGCTTGAAGACTCTCCTGGAGACTACTCTTTCCTTTGATATCACACTGAATCGCGGAGAATTCTTCCATTCGCTCCGAGATGTGAGGGCACTCTTTTGATTTGACCTGTTGTACCAACTGCCCGCCATAGAATGATCTAAATTTGCGTTTGGCGTCGGGTGCAAGTATCTGACGTTCCCAGCGATCGAAGAGAAGATTGTAAAACTCGTCGACGTCCATCTGAACAGTTACATCAATTTGAGCGTCATCAAAAGTTCGAATGGTATTTGCAAAATTCGTTGGGTCCACATATCTTCTCACGCTATTCTGCATATATGCAAAAAGAAGTTGCGTCTCCGAAAGAAGCTTCTGTGACCCGCCATCAGCGACATGGGCCTGAAAAATGAATTCTCTGAAGGAAACATTCATGAACAACTGTGTAACGAGGGAATTAAGGTAACAGGTATTTGACAGATTCCGGAGACCGACATATCCTGTTGAAGACCTTATTGCCTTGGATCTTTCATATCCCGCAGTCAAGTCCCATGCATACGGATTCTCGTAGGTAGGATCGTAAGGAACGATGTTGTGAAGAAGTTGCAATACGTCCTTGTACCGTGTGTCGTCATCCTTTATTAAATTGAATATCGTCTCGCACATGGAATGCCGCGTCATGGTATTCAACAAGGGAATTCTAGGCGCCACAATTTCGTTTTCTCGGTGAGGCTCATCTGATAAATCAGGAAACAGGTGCTTCTGAAATAGTTGAGGACCGAGGTCACCGCCAGACAGTGCCTGATCCGATGCGTTCGCAATAGACACCGCGTAGTAAAGAAGATTTGTGAGTCCTTGCGCAACCATGTCGACGCTGTCCGGTTGTCCAACTTCCTCAACGGTTTCATGCGCAGCTAACAGAGAGCCCCATTGACGAATGATTGTGTTGGGATCAATATTCAAAGTCGTATCCGAGAGTCTCTTTAGTAGCGTCAGCGCGAGCGAAAAGGTTTCTTCACATTGTTGGCGATTAGATGCAGCCGCGGGTATTAACCTTGCTACTATCGGCCATAAAGTAGCAGTGATTTCCAAAGTCGAGACCCGATTAGAATTAGGGCTGAAGGTACATTTGCTTGAGATATGTTTTACGACACTTTTTCGAATTATGGGTCGAGGGTCATCAAGCACCAACTCACGCAAGAGCGGTGTCGCTTGGAGATGAGTAAGAAAGTGGTTCCATAGTACGGAGCTTTGAATGGCAGCCTCAAGCAGAGCCTCAAAGGAATTCCAGGTTAGATGAACAGAGTTTGTCGTAGTTGTTACTGATTTCGCGGTACCCAGTAATTGAAGCAGACGATCTAATAACTTGGCATCTAAGAGTGCAATGGACGACTGGGGAAGTAGAGGTTCTGTAAAACATCAGCTAAAGTCAGGGCAACAAAGTGTGTCTTTCAATATACCTTTGAGGAGTGATGCGAAACTGCTGACAAGATTCATCGCCAGACAATGTCTGATATCTTCAGTCGCACAACGATCTAGTACATCTGGATCGGAAATGGCAGCAACAAGTAGAGTCATTGCTCGATCAAAAACGGCTCCATTGACAGAACCCTGATGCAAATTAGCGGCAGTTTCAATAGGAGACTGGTATACGGACCTTCACTGAATGGGTACTAACATATTCCCTGAGTACATACAGAGCATAGAGAGCTTTGTATGGTTGCCCTAGCGGGAAGATCTGTTTGTACGGAACTGCAGTATCACTGAGATCTTGCAGTATTTTGTCGTAGACAGGAAACTGGATAAGGAAATAATAGATCTGTTCCGGTTTTAGTAAAGTCTAGGGGAGGCGGAAGACTGCTCTTACCTCAGATGCAAGCTTATCTTGCATGCCAAGATAACTCCAGATTTCATCAAAATGCTTCGTGATTTCTAGTTCAAGAGATCCAGTGATGCCGGAAACATTTCCAGCAAGCCCATCTCCATCTTCGCGGCGCTGTACCAGAACCAGACCATTCAAGTTCAGATCTTCTAGTGACTTACACATCTCAGTTTCGTCTGGATTAAACTCCTTACCTCCATAGAACACCTTGTAATGAGTGAATCCAGTCGCCTTCTGTAGACTTGTCAACAGCGACGCCGCTGTGTTCAATTTGCCCATAGTGAACGTTTTGACCTCGGTATGTTTATCGCCATCGAACGATTGATACATTACCGTAAGAGGCTCCCCTTGAACCGTATCAGATGAGAGAGCAACCGCTGTTCTTAATTTCGGAGTCGCAAATTGTGGTTTACTTTGATAGGCTTTCAAGAATTCTCGCAACACGGCTAGTGATCTGGTGAACACCAGCTCTTGTTCTCGAATTTGGGTTTCAGAAGGTATTATTACCATCTCTTCATCCTCACCACCAGAAGTATCATCACTAAATGACTTTAGCTTTGCCGCTGCAGCTGCCAATTTCTTCATACAATCATCGATGAGTGCGAGGTGTATCTTCCGGGCCTTCATGCGGGGCAATGACAAGATCAAATTACTGTCGATGTAGACTTCCACCAGAAGGGTTATGGCAGCAGAATCGACTGTCTTTGACGGTGCGTTCAAGATCATACGCCAAAGTTGTTCCAAAGCGGGGCTTTCGAAAGCTCGATCCTCTTCAACAAAGTCGAGGGCGGTTTCACTGAGCCATGACGAGATTGCGTTCCGCACAAAATCTAGCGTTCCACCAGTGAAAAAGCTCGGCTGTAACTTCGGAAGATGGGTCCGAAAGCAGGTGGCGAGATACCTGTTCTTCAATGTGGCTTTGAGCGCCGCAGAATTAAGAATTTGCCAACCAGCTTGACGATGGGCAGTATCCTTCGCCTGGGCACCTACAAGTAAACTCCAAAGTCTGGAGCCAAGTTCGCTTGTTATCGTATCCGCCTCGTTCGTAATGATGATAATTAGTATTTCACGGCGAGCGATACTTGCCGGATTGTTGGAAGTGAGGGAGCGGCTCGAGGACAGAGCGGACTCAAATTCATCGATAATCAACCTCGTCAAACCATATTTGGTAGTCAACATGTTCATATCCGTGGCCATATTATGACGGATCAGCTCCTTGATTACACATATGCTTCCCGGAGCGGTGGGCGTTTTTGCTGAGATGTCTTCAATGCAACTTAGGTAGATGTTGTCTCGAGCTTGCGCACCGGGTCCATGTACTAACAGCTCACGAAGTCTGCCAACCGCAAAGTTCTGGATTTCAGGAAAACCCTCCGGATTATCTGTGCCGGTGATTGAAGATTCACGAATCAAACGAACGCATAGGTCGTATGGTGGAGCATCCACTGGTGACGGCGCCATAAGAACCTCAAGAGTGGATTTGGCCACAAGTTCCTTGAATAAGTTCTCAACAAACCCCCGCATCACAACTGTAAACGCTTCTATTGGAAGCGCAGCTACTTTCTGGCAGAGGTAGATGAGAGACTGGTAATCGAACAGGTTGAGACATCTTCGAATCATTCCTATTATTGCTTCCACAACCCTAGGATCTTGACTCGTCATCACAGTCTGCCAGATCGTATCGGTGTGCCCAGTCGTGTAAGTCTTTGTTACAATGAGAAAGCCGATGATGTTGTTGCTCTCATTTATGAGTTCCGGATGTGATCCTCGGCCAACAATGTAGTCGACCAGTTTATTCCGCAAGACAAAATCTGCAAAATAGAGAAGAACTGGACTAATCGACGAGCCATCCTTCGGTCGGTGACTGCTATAAATGCTCAGAAGGTCTTGACACATTGTTGTAACACCAATAACCCGGAGTTGCATTTGAGCTGAAACAATGAGTTTCTTGAGGATGGAGAACTTCCACTCCATGGGAATGATCTTGCTGAAGAATGACTCTGAAATATCGGGGTGGCTCTTCTTCTGACGGTCCACCAGGTCCTTTGCTGTCCGTGGAGCGAGTGCTAAGGTATGGGTCAGAATGGACGAGAGAGACACAAGATGAGCGGTCGCAGCATCGGGAACAAGATATGTGACATGCTTCTCGATGATTGACTCCAGACCCTGTGACATGACGTTAAAATAGTCATAACCTTGGATGATCTTTCGAGGTGCCTCATCGATGTCATGGTGTGGAACTCCTTGGGAATATCGCAGACGCAAAGCGGCTTCTTTGTGAAGCTTTTCCGCGAGCCTCGACGGTTCACTAAGAGTTTCGATGATTTTTGGTTGCTGTGTAATAAACTTTAGCTGTCCTTCAACGAATTTAGTCAGGGCGGGAATTGAGCCGCCGCCCTCTTCGAAGAATTCCATCAGCCCAGACGTATCCTCTTCCCATTTCCAGTGATAGTGAATATCCAGGTTTCTTCCCAGGTGAACTGTCTCATCTTGCTTAAACAAATAGCTAAATGCTGGAAGGAAGTGTGGTGATGCAAGGTCCGGAATTTTCTCTTGCTCGTCGTTTCCAAGATATGAGAGTGTTTTAACATCCATTAACAGGAATTTTCCTGTAAGTTTGGCAAACTGAAAGAGTAGTTCGGCCAGCGACTGGGATTCGCTATTTTGTCTGTGCATAAAATCCCCAAACCAGCGACTAGTAACGTCAGTCTAGTCTGAGCGAGATCTTAATTTCTGAAATGACTTACCTGCGCCAACTCAACGCCCAAACAAGCTGAGGAAATGCGAACCAAAAATCCTTGTGTTTGATGAATAGCTCGTGGAAGTGTTCGTCCCTATCATCCGTGTACAGCAAATAATTCGCTATCCATGCCCGAAGTCGAAGAAAAGAGTCCTCATTCTCAATTGGATCTGTGGCATATGTTAGGTATAGTACTGGACAAAGGCGCACACTTCTGGAGAACTTACCATTTTGCAAAAAGCTTGCGATTTTCCTCACAGTATTTAGCAAAGGTTCGCCATGGGTGTGGTACGGAAAGGAAGCCATTGGGTCGACAAACACATCATCCTCGCCGATGATGGCAAGTGGCGGGCTCCTTGTGAGATATTCGGATTCATGCGTATGATCTGTCACAAGCTCGATTTCAGGACTGCCCATTACAGATGGTGAAGAAGATGGCGTTTCGGTTGCCGGCAGAGTTGATAATGCATCGCTTTCAGTTTCCAACCCAATTTCCACACCTTCATCTTCCACACTATTTATCATTTTGGAGGGGGAGATTGGAGACGGTGGTGAAGAAGGTACCAAATTCACGGGAGGATGAGGAGTTCGCAGATTGATTGTAACTCGGCTGGAGGTCGGTTCTGCTTGGGACTTTGCTGTGGCGGGACGTGTGGGAGTACTAGGTAGGAGAGGCTCCGATTGATCTTGCATGATTTCTTCTCGAGGCGAAATAGGATCGAAAGAAATTTCTGGGGTTATAGCTACATCTGCCGACCTGCTTCTCGAATCACGTCGTGATGTCCTCTGGCGCTTCCTCGCAGAATGTTCGTTGTCATCGGAGGGGTGTGGCCGTGTTGAGCAAGGCTCTGAAGAGACCGCACGTTCTTGCGACAGCTCTACTGGATCTCGGTCCATTTGTGAGGTCGATCAAATGGAATGAAATTCTGGCCGGAAGCTGTCCAGAAACAGCAAAGCCGTTTGGCAGAGAGCTGTAAAGCTACAAAACTGATACTTCTAAGATATGCGCATGTGTGTGTGTATTTGTAGGTGAATTTTGGTTGAATAATCGAGTCGCGGACCGTCTGTCCAATATTGTGAATTGTGAATCGTGAATCGTGAATCGGGAAATCGGAAAGCGGGAATTTCGCCTAGGTAAGCTGTAGCTATAGGTAGGCAGAATGGGTGAATTATCTACCTAGTACCTCAGAATTGTATGGCAAGGCAAGGATGACTAGGTAGGGAGGGAGGTAGGTACAGGCTGGCCGCGGTAGAGAGGGGCGGGGAGGGGAGGGGGAACTTTTTGGTTGCTGGATTGTCTGAGTCTTAGGCGACTAAGCTGCAAGACGGAAGCTATGCTACTTTTCACAGCAGCTGCACCGTCATCGACGAATGGGTCCGTACAGCACAAACGGTATGAAGGCGGGCAGGAGTGGCAAGGGAGGTAACCTGGAAGGTAAGGCAGGATTAGGTGAGGTGGGATGTCGAAGTAAGGTTATGAGGTGTGAATGAAGTATGAAGAATTACAAATGAATAAATATGAAAGAGAGTCCTCGTCAAGCAAGCAATGCTGTTTGAAGTCTCTGGCGGGCTGTTTTCTTGCAGAGGAAAAAGAAGTAGAAAAGGGATTTTAGTAAATTAGCTAGCTGTAGGCGTAGGAGGAAGGGCAGCGGATCCGAAATTGTTTATCGAAGATGAAGCTTTCGTGGGTTTGCTCTTATCAGACAATCGAAGCTCTCTCACTCTCTGTGCTTTGCGGTGCCTCTGCCCCACGTACGCTGTTTGGATGCGAATCGCTTAGTCATTGGTAGGATGGCGCTTGTTTGCCTGCTTGCCTGCTTGCCTGCTTGCCTGCGTGCCTGCTTGCCTGTTTGCCTGGAATGTGTGTAGCGGGTAAGCTTACTTGTTACTGGTCGCTTGGCTAGGGTAACCCTAAATGGCATGGTGAGACAGACTCTTGGTTCACGATTATATGAACTTTTGACAAAAGATCGAGTTTGTAGGAAACAGCACAGCAAGAAAAGTTCTATGAGCTTTTGGGAGATGCACAGTTATCGAATATCAATGTTCCTACTCTGCTCGCACACTGAGAGAGTGATGGTGCAATTCCGAGCTGCCGCTGCGAAAATGCAGCTATGACGCAGTTTCTATTGAATGCCTCATTTACTAGGCTGGAATCGCCTCTACCACTAAACCACTTACAGTGGTCGCAAGAATTTTGTGAGCGCAAGTGTGAGTGTGTGATGTGCCGCACACCATACCAAGAAGGAAGTCGAATCTCAGCGCCTCGTCCAAGGGGTGCTTGTACCTTCACTCAATCCCAGAATTCTCTTGTACAGAATACGTATTGGACTACAGGAGTCGACTGCTATTCCTCTACTTACTGCTGCATCATCCAAAATTCTCTGTTGTACAGTATCAAGTCGCACCAAGTAGAAGTAGAAGAGAGTAGCAATATCCATCTTATCAAGGCTTGGCATTAAACCTCCTGACGTCCACCAAACATGGACAAAAAGACGAAAACTGTCTTTCAATTGGATACACCATTCACAGCTGTACAATGGTTGGTCTTATCTTGCAAAACCCCGAGCCACAGCTAACGTAAAACAAGGCCTCAAGTCTCGATCAAGGACCAGGACACGATCATTGAGCTTCTATGCAGGTAAGAACAATTATCGTTGGTGGTATAGGATAGCATACTGCCTTTGCGTTCTTCCTCTACAACTTACACAGATGCGAGAGTCTGACCATTCACGTGAAAAAGAAACAGGCTCTCCGGCGCAGCACAGTGTCCCCAGTTGGCGTGATTTTCTGCGCTGGAGAGACCGGACTCAACCTGATTTCCACTCTTTCAACGACATACAACCGCCAAACGACCCTCGTGACAAGCAAGAGCTGACTACCCTCCAGTGTTTTGACACCAATCGGGAACCGTCGATCTAACTACGTCACACGTTCGAAAGGCAAACGAAGCCGAAAACGTAAGAGACAGGATTCGAAAGTGGATGAAAAGTCCTTGGACATTCCACCTCCACCTGAAGTATCAAAATTCGTCTTAACTGGCCTGAACTCCATCAATCGGTCGTTGGAAGAACACTCTAAGATTGGACATTCAAGAATCGAAGCATCACCTGATGACACCAGCACACAACCTCAAAAGCACGAAGATACCCAGATGTGCTTAGATGATGGAGAAATGCCTACATCGAAGTCTCAGACATATTCTAGCAACCGCATCGCTGCTATATTTGTCGCCCGCTCCAATCTACCCTCAATCCTTTACTCTCATCTACCTCAATTGATCACCACAGCATCAAAAGCACACCCCGACAAACCACCAACGAAGCTAGTACAATTGCCTAGGGGAGCCGAATCTCGATTAGCCCTAGCCCTTGGTCTGCAAAGAGTATCGTTCATAGGCATACTAGACGGTGCTCCACATTGCAAAGCGCTTGTGGATTTGGTTCGCGAATGTGTTCCCGACATCGAGATACCTTGGTTGGACGAAGTGCGGAAAGCAGAATATTTAGAAGTGAAGATTAATTCAATCGAAACTTCTGTCGGAATGATGAAATGCAAAGGAAAAAAGAATGGATAGTTAGAGATTAGACAATCAGGGCTGGTGTTGTGGGCAAGTGTGGAACCCCCCTTTTTCAAGTCTTGGTCCGTATCGAATACGCGACTGACTATTGTTCAATGGGAGCCGAGATTCTCATGTACCGTTGAACATTAGCACTCTCCTACAAGCTGAAATATGGATGTGGGAGGGTCCGCCGGCGGAGATGTGCTCTTTTATCGCGTCTTCCAGAGACCTGTGAATGACGAATGATTCGTCTACGATTTAAAGCTTCGCTGAAGATGGGTTCGGCCAATGCCGAGGATAAAGCATCATCGTGGGACTCGGCCTCGAGCTCTAACACCTGCAAATTAAATCGGAGCGGGATTGTAACAAGTGCGGACGGCTGTAACTCCAGTGCTCTACTTGGGTGCTGAGGAAGACAGCAGTATACAGGAACATGTAGCAGGTGTTCTTAGACTCATTTTAACGAGGCGAAGACGGACCTCTACCTCGGTCGATTTTGTTACTACTTTTGTGATGTCCATTGCTATAGTAGACATGGTTACCAACGTTGCGCATGCCGGCAAGACTCAACGAGGGGATCTCGACTCCAGTTTCTCACATGATCTTAAAGAATAGTCGCTCACTCAAACGGTCAATTTCTCCAAATAATGGTAATGCGGCTTTTGTTTAATGCACATAACGGTTCGACCGGCAGACATTCTACTTCTCAACCAAGCGAGCTTCCAAGCATTAGAATACTCTAGGAAGTGATATTTGTAGTGACATGAATGCGTGCAAACTTTTGAGAGAATGGGGTTAGTTACTTAGATGCCGACGATCCTTCAGTGCAAGACAGCCAAGGGAGGCTCCCCGGGAAGCTCGGGAGATAGATATCCAAGCTAAAGCCGGCATGCAATCCTTCGACAGCTTGTCGGTACGGCACGTCACGTGTTTAAGGCCAAGATGCTCAGCATAGCCCAGTCAGGATTGAAGGCTGTTTATTCATCTTACATTGTCGGCTGCAGTCTGGGGTTGAATCTTGAGCTTGGAGCTTTTGCCGTTTGATGAATTATGGACTGGCCTGATCGGCAGCCCGGAGTGGAGAATACTCAATCTCTTACAACCACGAAAATGCTTAGTTGTCCGTCGAGCCGATGGAGGAACTGCGTGCGGTGAGGGGAGGGCGAAGAGGGGACCTTCTTTGATAAGTGATAGGGTAGATAGACACCGTTGGAAACATCTCTTTCATGCAAGAATCACTGGACAAGACAGCACAACTCAACGTTTGAGTATTATTGCAAATACGAGCAGGAGCCGGGGTTGCAGGTGGCTTGGAAGTAGCCCTCCAGTTACTCGTCAAACTCGTATCATAGCTATCTCGCTGTACCAGTATTTGCAGCTGCGAAGATCTTATGTGTACGTAAAGGCTCGGATTGGGTGAGGGCTGAAAATGTCTTCGTCATCCCCTGAATGTGATGTACGAAAGTGCTCAGTTGGTCAATGCACTGCAGCATGGTCCATACAAGTAGAAAAGCGAAAGAGCCAAAAATAGATGGCTGCGGTCGCTAGATGATTTCCATGCCAAGTCTAGTCATATTTTCAACCTCCCGGGCCTCCTCTCACCAACCTCAAACAAACATCGAACAAGCATGATCCAGTCCTGTCTCTCCAATTCAACATCATAACTATGTTATCCACGTTCATAATAAACACTTGAATGGAAGTTTACTCCTTTCTAGAATCCTCATTCGTACTTCGGATTTAAAACTGGGTAGGTCCACTTTTCCAAGACTTCCTAATGTTGTTGGCTTACGACAATTTCAAGTGAAAGTCGACCAGGCAAAGGGGCGCAGTAAGCTTCGGAGACGTAACACTTTCCGAGATGTTTGATATATGGCTATCTTATTTTTCGTATTGGTTTTTCATTTCATATTATCTCCAAGCCCTTCTCCTACCTTTCGTTACAAGAATCATCGTTTTTGATTCTTGAATTGTATTTTTGCTGTTTTCCTGACTGATTCATTGTTCCTTTTGTCATTTCGCCTCTCATACCATCGCCATTCTTTTGAACATCGATTCTTTCGCGATTCAATTCATCATACGAACTTGAACAATATGCGCTCCTCATTTCTCGCTGCTTCAGCAGCACTCCTATCACTTACGAGCTTTGTACAGGCTATACCACAGAATGGCGGATTTGGTGGATCGGGTGGATCCTCAGGGCAGTCAGCTTCATCTGTAGTCGCCACATCGTCGACCGCTTCAGTTGCGACAGTATCAGAGGCTGCAGTATCGACGAGCACGGTCGCATGCAACAATTCGCCTCAGTTATGTAACCGGAACTACAATAACATAACTCATATGGGAGCTCACGACTTGGCATTTCTACGAGATCAGTCCACCGGTTTCAGCACATCGGGGAATCAATTCTACAACGTCACTGTCGCTTTATCAGCTGGTATCCGTTTAATTCAAGCACAGGTTCATAATGAGAATGGGACCCTTGAACTTTGTCATACGAGTTGTCTTCTCCTCGATGCTGGTGCTTTAGAAAACTTTTTATCGGAAATCAAAACATGGATGGATGCCAACACCAATGAAGTCGTCACTTTACTTCTTGTAAATTCCGACAATGAATCTGCGGCTAAATTTGGTGCCGCCTTTACATCATCCGGCATTGATACCTATGGTTACACACCTACATCAACCACCGCTCCCATCTCAACATGGCCCACTTTACAAACTCTCATCACAGCGAACACAAGACTCATAACCTTCATCGCAAGCATCACCTACGATTCCACCTACCCATACCTCCTCACCGAATTCACCTACGTCTTCGAAACCGCCTTCGGTGTCCTCTCCACCGACGCCTTCAACTGCACCCTCGACCGACCCTCCTCTGTGTCATCCGCATCCGCAGCCATCTCCTCCGGCTACATGGGCCTGGTCAACCACTTCCTCGACGAAGCCCAATCCTTCGGCATCACCGTCCCCGACGTCGACAACATCACAACCACTAATTCCCCCAGCACAAGCATCACCGGCGCGCTGGGCACACAGGCAAAACAGTGCGGGAGCGAGTGGGGGCAGAAACCCACGTTCATCCTTGTCGATTTCTTCAATGTGGGACCGAGTATCGAGACGGCGGATATTATGAATGGGATTGTGGGCCAGACGTCGGGCAGAACAAATGTTAGTACGAGTATTCTGACGGCGTCGTCGTCGTCGAAGGATACTAGTGGGGCGGAGAGGAATCTGGGTTTGGGATTGGGGAGCATGTGGTTGGTTTTGGGGGCTGTAGCGTTGGGGAATTGCGTCTTTTTCTGAGATCGCGGCATAGAGTGGTAGATTTGCTTTTGCATAGCGTGGGCGTTATGGGTATTAGTAGGTTCCGATGGACCGAATTGCATTTTTAGGATTAGGTATTCATGGATAGATACATCGTTCCGACGATGGAAAAGTTGGGTGGACATAAGTTACAGACACCTGCGTTTAGGAGCGGATTGGAGACCATCATCATATATATTATACATACCTCTCATTAGAGGATGCAAATCGCTAGCATTGCGAGATTTACAGATTTAGACAGACTAAATACAAAATTATCTCATTGTCTCAATCATTTTTATATCCTCTTCTCCTTACATGACATTACCCAATCGCGATATAAACCAAATAAACAACCTAAACTAAACCCATCCCAACGATACCTAATCAAGAAATCCCCGGTCCGAACCTCCACTTAACCTTACTGTACCCCTCCATCACGTGCCGATACCAGAACCTCAATCAACTTCAACGTCAAATTCCACTCATCAACCTCTAACATCCATCTATCTCGCGAACCTCGAAATATCTACACAATCACAGTCGCGCAAGAAAAATATAAACGGAGAGGAATAAAGATAGACAAGGAGAGAAAGAGAGAAAACAGAGAAAATGTCGCAAATCGATTACACAAAGCTTCCTACCCCGCCGAAAGCTGTGGCGGATTTTTGTTTGATTCCGGTATGTGTTTTTACCCCCAATCTTTCTAGAAAACCAGATTCCCGATTCCAGTCCGCATTCAGGTTCAGTGTGTGGGGATGGATATACTGTGCTGTACTTGTATAGATGGCTGGGCATATGAACGGGTGGATAAATGGATAGACAAAGGAACAGTACTGATACAACGAGATACCATAGATCGGCACGCCGACGGCTTCCGTGTCGAATGAGGTGGCGGCGGTGCAGAGGTTGATGAAGGCGAGTGGGTTGAGTTATTCGATGCATTCGGCGGGGACGACGGTTGGTATGTTTGGGGTGGTTTCTTTTCTTGGTTTTTGGTTTTTGCGGGGAGGGGGGTTTGGATGAGGAGTCGGTGGTTTGGATGAGGAGTCGGTGGTTGGGAGGGGGGTGAGGAGAAGGGGAGGGGGAGGGGAAAGGGAGTGGGGGGAAGGAGAGGTGTGAGGAATGTCTGATTGCGGCCTGTTGATTGTGCGCAAGTGGCACATTCATATGCATCTCCTGCGTCTCCCGCGTTGTTCTCCTCTTTTTAGCTTGCCCTTCCCTTTAGCCTTCCCAACTTACCACCTTGTCCTGGCTTTCTCTCCCACCTCTATATTCTCTTTCTATTTTCCAACTATCCTTTCCCCTCTCCTCTTAGTTTCCCCTCCACCCTTCTCCAGTACCATCGTATCAACGCCTCGCCCCACTAACACATTCCACAGAAGGTTCCTGGGACGAAGTCATGCGTCTGATAGGACAAGCCCACACCCTGGTTCATCAAAACGGCGTCTTGCGGGTACAGACGGATATCCGTGCAGGTACGAGGACGGATAAGTCGCAGACTTTCGCGGAGAAAGTGGAGAAGGTTGAGAAGATTTTGAAGGAGGGCGGGGATTAGTTGGTTGGTTGGTGGTGTAGGAGGATGAAAGGGGGCTGGTATAGATTTAGGTGGGGGCAAGTGGTGTGTAACTGATAGGATGGAGGGAGTGGGAGATGTGAGGGATGGAGGGGTGATGTGAATGGACCTGTCTATGGTCTTCACTACTTCCAAGGTGTTCCTGAAGTCAGAGAAGCTAAGCAGGCAAGATCTTGAAGAATGGCAGCAGCAATCTCAATTTCTGTCCAGCTGCCGAACATTGCACTGGCCAGTCTTACTAGTCGTGCACTAGAAATGTCTCTATCATTCTTGGACATTGAGTGAGGTTCGGTTGTGACGAATCATCAGTTTGGAGTTTCACATCTTTCGTTTCTCAGAAGGAATCCGTACAATCACTTTCACATATTGCAACACGCTATGGCTTCACCGGGCACACTACTATCAACTCAAACTTGCGTTCCTATCCTAATTCGAGGAGACTGGCCCTATTAATTAACCATAGACCAGAGCGCTTATGCAGCGGCGCGACTGGTATTTCATTAAGTTCACGCACCTCTCGGTTCAGGACTTCTGTCGCGAGAAAAGAGTAGTTTATTGCTTTCGCCAGTCATCTTGGGCCATATATATGTATGTACATCTCAAGGACCGATCTTCCAAAACCATCTGAAAAAGAAAAAGAGAAAAAGAGATAATATACCCCACTTCCCATCGAGCATCCCATTCCCCATACTCTCTCCCTCATCTCCCATGCTCCATGCTCTCTCCATCATTTCACATCCTCCATAATCTCATCATAGTCCCCATCCTCCCTCACCTCCAATCCTCGCTCTCTCCATCACTCTCCTCCAATCCTCGCTCTCTCCATCACTCTCCTCCACATCCGCAACAGAATTCACAACGGCATTTGAGACAATCGCAACTCTCGACGGACGTGAACCCGGTCCTGGTGTATACGGCAGTGAGTTCACATTCCCATCGCAATCTCTACGATTGTTAAATCTATACACTCGCGTGTAAGTGGCGCCGTCAAATCGCAGGTGTCGCCTCACCCATTCTGGGTGATTTCTGAGGGTTTCGAGTGTAAGCGGCAAAGTTTCCACGTCACCACCATTCCCACCTCCACCACACAGCACTACGTCGTCAATTCTCCAGATTTTCCCACTGGGTCCGAGACCAGGCCACCCGTAACGACGGCACGGCGCTCTGCGAATTTTCATTGGATACACGAAAGGCATTTGGAAGAGCGCCCCTTCCCACGGAAGAATCATTCCCAGTAATCGTGCGGCCATAATGATTGCGATGAGGTAATCAGAGATTTTGTCTTTGGCGTAAACACCATCTTTCACCTGACTAATCAGATCGGTCATGTTGACGGTCCCTGGGATGGGGTCGTATAGGTAACGAATCGCGCGCTCGGCTTGGGTGGGTAGAGGTGTCATCTTTAGCTTGACGGAGGCGTGATTTCCGAGGTTTGAGGTTAGCTAGCTGCTGCGATCAGTTTTCGTGAAAGAAACCTTACAAATTAAGCAGAGTTGGATTTCGGCGTGGGTAGCGGTGATGGTAGAGTTTCTGTGCCTGTATATGTGATCAGCATTTGCACTCGGCATGGGGTGAAGGGTAAGACGTATTTTGGAAGTGAAGGATAGGGTTGCTTACTATGAACGAGATGCTGAGGTTGTGCTTGGAAAAATGTGTGTAAGGGAAGAAGGGTTTGGGATGGAAAAGTTCGAAAGCAGTCTATATAAGGTGAGAAATTGACATCGAAGAGTGAATGTGGGTGGAGGATCAAGAGGAGGGGCATCATGAGATGGTGGGTCTCCGCCAGTGAATTTAGGGGAGCAGGATGAGTGTTTGGGATGAGTTCGATTAAAGCTTGGTGTGGATGTATGTGGTTGGGATGGTCGGATTTTGAATGTCCTACTTAGACTTGAACATTCGTTTTCATAAGAGGGACGAGATGAGTGAGGAAAGGGGAGCTTATCTACACCACTCTTCGATCCGCTCCTACTAGAAGGGGTCGACAGCGGCATCGTGAAAAGGATTTCACTCATCTATTCACAAACACTTGCAGCTATGCCCATATGCGGACTCCCGATAGCAAATAAGGCAGCATGAGATAAGAAATGATAGAATTTATGAGATTGCACTTAAGGCTGCCGGCAGCCTTGTCGTAGCAAATATACCTAACGTCTTGCCCAGACTGACTCTGAGTCTCTGACTGAGTATCCAGGAACGGGATATTGCGAGTACCGGACAGGGGGCTACTTAGTATATCCCAACGAACTCCTATCGTAGCAGGGGAAGGTCGGGATATGTCTGCTCGCAAAATATACATTACATCGATACGTATTATTTACGGCGAAGAAACAACAGGCTGACAATAATACCCAAAAGAAACTTGGATAATGAAATTGTTATAATGTTTTAGAGGCTTTATAACATTTATATGATAACAGTAATTCACTAAAACATACTTGGACAATGAAAATTTCATAATGTCTTAGAGTTGTTAGGACGATACAGTAGTGTTCGAAATCGGCTTCTGGTTCACGCTCAATGATAGATTTTCACAATTTTTTGAGATACGCCAGTACCAGTAGTTCTATAGCTAGCTTTGCTGGACCCTATGATCCCTATCCCAGTTAATCGACCGAAGTCGGCATCGTTGCATCACGTGAGACTTGTCAACTTCTGCATAGATCCGGCTGACCGAGGACAGATTCTAGCCCCTCATCCACGTTCTGATCGTTTGACTCCAAGATTTACAATGGACGACAACACGGGAGGCATATGCCAGAAGGAGAGAACCTCAAGGCAGCGCAATCGCTCTGCAAACACTGTCAATACATCTTTGATCACTGGGAGGAGGTAGTCGAAGACGAATATCAAGCTCGATTTCTCCATTGTGACAACATCTTTGCTCTTCAAGTCTCTGCAGCCACAGGCTGCCCTCTTTGTGGACAATTTCTTCAGAACCTTACCAGTCGAGGAGAACTGGAGACAGCACAAAACGCAACGATAGACCTTCTTAACAAAGACTTGATTGCGGAGAGATCTTGGATCAGGATAGTCTCGTTTCAAAGAATTATATCTTCTCGCCGGCAAGGGTTAATACCGGCAGACTGCCGATTGCTGGAACTACGCTTCCGTTTTGAGAACTTCGAGGAAGAGGAAGAGGTCAGTGAAGAAGATACTGAGTACAGCTCTCAACGACAGCGCACAGGGGGTTGGGAAGATGCATTTGAGGACGTTAGAAAAAGGGCGCCTGATGATTCAGTGTGCAAGGTCATCTTACTTCCTGTTCTTGGTACAGGTAAGTATGGTACATTCGTCCAATGCTATTCTAGCTCACATGAAGATGGCAGAAATTTCATTTCATCAGGAACCCCTAAGTATTCCAGTAAATAGCAGAGATGCTTTATGTTTAGCAAAGACATGGCTTGAGAAGTGTTGTCAACTCCACTCTATCTGCAATGCTTCGCCTGGATATACCCCAACTCGACTTCTCTACCTTAACGGCGAAAATGTACGGCTGTCTTTATCCTCTCCGCTTAAATCAGCAGCAAGATATGCAACTTTAAGTCACTGCTGGGGCTCCTTGAAAGTCCTGCAGCTCACGAGACGGAACATGCGATCTCTTTTAAATGGCTTATCCGCAGGGGCCCTTTGCAAAACCTTTCAAGATGCAGTACATATCACTCAAGCGCTGGGACTTCAGTACCTCTGGATCGACTCACTTTGTATTGTTCAAGACGATCCGGACGACTGGGAAAAAGAGTCAAAGCTAATGAGCAGCATATATAACTGTTCTACTATCAACATTGCTGCAACAAGTGCATCTGATGGCAACGGTGGATGTTTCTTTAACCGAGATCCAGAACGTGTATGGCGATACCGTATCTCGACCTCCGTTCATGGACTGCAGAAATATTACGAATCTATTGAGGATGGCGACTGGGATGCTTGTCTCTTTGAAACGCCTTTAGCAAAGCGAGCATGGGTATTGCAGGAACGACTGTTGTCTCCTCGGACGCTCCATTTCAACCAGACGCAACTATTTTGGGAGTGCAACTTTGTCACCGCCTGCGAGGTTTTCCCATATAAATTCCCTAACGCTTTGATGTATGGGGATTTTCATCTTGCCAAGCAACCAGTTTCAAAATCTCTTTGGCCAAGGATCGTCAGAATATATTCGAGATGCGATTTGTCATTCAGCAGAGACAAACTCGTTGCTATTTCTGGAATTGCTCAAGCCATACAGGCACAGAACGCCGAAGATAAATATGTAGCTGGACTTTGGCGGCAAGACATGGAAGAGCAGCTTTGTTGGCAGGTTCGAGCCCAAAGACCAAGTATTTCGTCTAATCAAGCCCCATCCTGGTCTTGGGCATCGATAGATGGCACCGTTGATTATGCAGTACCATCAAAAGACAATAGGTATATCGAAGTTCTGGATGTGGATTTGGGGCCACGGGATCCTTTTGGAGAGATTCCAGAAGGAAGACTGAAGCTAGTCTGCAGCCTTCTGTTCAGTGGAACTTTTGATATTATGCATGGCTATGTAAGGTTCTCTATGAGTAAATATCATATCAAGACCTGCCTTGACGAATTAGGGATAAACCCAGGGATAGTTTTTATACTGCCGGTTCTGGACAGTGTCAGATCCGATTCGAAATGTTGGCGGGGCTTACTACTCCAAGCAACAAAACACCCTGCGGAATATAAAAGGATTGGATATTTTGAGTTTGAGGCTTACGACAAAGTATACGACTTCCTTATACACAATTGCCAAACACAAGATCATCAATATTGCTTGCGAAGCGGAGACATAGGAAATATGGTGCGAGTCATTACCATTATCTAGTAGTACAAGTTCTGAAACTATGACTTTCCACCTTAGAGGCTTATACGCTATATAGCTGTTAAAGTATGTAACTGTATCCAAATTGATGATAAAAATATCATTAGAAACCGTTATCATTGCAAAATCAGGTACTTCCGAGTACACGGGATGACAACGGAGCTTCGGCGCCAGCGCCAAAAATGGCTGAGGTGGTCTGCACAATATTTCTAGGGGAAAGGGGACGAAGTCGATTTTGGAAGTGACTGTATGAGGTTGTATTTGACCTGCGGAGGAAGACATTGCTCTACTGTATTCGGCTACTCTTTATGGCAGTTGTAAGTGTACCAGGATCCTCTCGTTCACGAAGAAGTAGGCTAATGTATATAATTCAGCGTCAACGGAACAGGTGATATATGAATCACTTCCTTGCCCTATTCATTCATAGCACATTTACAAATGCTTTATAGTTATGGTGCCGCTGCGAATTCATCTATTTCCTAAACGTCTTCCAGACGTTGGAATTTCTTCCGAGTCCACTTCCACTCCCAGCACCGTCCCGCTCCTCCCTGCAACTGCAGACCTATCTGAAGAACTGCATCCTCCTTATCCCCTGTTCCCCCTGCTCTCTCTACAACCGAAATATCTATTCAGATTGGCTTTGGCTTGGTTTGTTTGTGAGGCGAATTTAACCGCGAGTTTATCGCATTTTCGGTCGCAAATGAACGGTTCTCGGTATATTTTCATCACTTTCTTTTTCCTTTTCTCAAGATCTTGCTTTCCGGGGTAAAGCTTCTATTTCCCCGTTTCCCTCCCGCTTGTGAGCAATCGGAGTTACTTCCCAGAAGTGGCGTCACCTTGTGACTCTCCACCACTGCCTCAAGACTCCACAAATCCCTCCCTACCTCTCCCTCATACACGTGCTTCAATCGAAGGCAAAGAAAAGAACAATAAAAGCCGTGACGGTAAGCAAAAAAGCAACATACACGGAGTGATCCAACAATTCCGTCTACACTTACTTCTATCGCGTCACATCCCTCCTTATTCATTCGTCATACATCCAAGCTCCTTATCAACCCTCTCGTCTCCGCCCACCCCTATCCAAAAGCCGAGCCGAGCCAAGCTAAGTCCAATATCCATGACCACCGCAGCTGCACACACCAACCCGCATCGTATCACATACAATCACCCAACCACTCGGTACCATCCCTCTCTCTATCTTACCTCACCAACCCAACGCGAGCCCAATCCAACCTAATGCACACACATGTACGTATATGCACAGATAGCTTATCAATCCAACTTGCATTGTACAGTACTGCGCCTCCACCCAAAAAACGCGCACTTGTGTTGGTAGCACAGGTAGTTCGTATGCTTACTCCAAGTAGCCTGGTCGTAAAGTTTAAGTTTTGTTTCGGTCTAGAGCTAGGTGAGGTGGAGTGGAGACTGTGGAGTGGAGTGGAGTGGGTTAGTGGTTTTAACCCCGCGCGCGCGCGTGTGCGAAAGTTTACTATGCTCGGACAACGGTTGAATGTGTTTTGAGATATACAGTAAGTGAGCGGAGTGCCGGACTTAGACTGGTATTTTGCGTGTCGTAGGTGCAATTGAACAAGCTCAATTGAAAGTCGAATTCATAGTTCACGAATGAATTCGTTGGAACTTTGGTGATGGAAGATAATCATATACATTTTTGATTGCCATCCCAAAATCCAGACTGGTATCCCGAAGAACTACCCTCGTTGTATACTATATGTACAAGCTAAACCACACATCTTTTTCGTACAATGAAGAATAAAAAGGTCATAAAACATAAATCATGGTCGCCCTCGATGTTTAAAGGGTACGCAACCAGGTATCAAAGCTCCAACAATCATCCAAATTTCACCGCTCGTTTGCTTCACCAAGACAAGACAAATCTCCTCACTTCCCTTCAGAAATAATGATGTCGCGACCATTCTCATCTTTGCCGTTGCTCCACAGGCTCAAGATGCTGCCTCTCCTGTCCCGCCCGGTATTGCTCTTCCGACTGGAGACTCTCACAAGCGTGGCATCCTCCTCCTCATCACCATCCGGTGACGTCCACACGCTAAGAATGGATCCCTTCCTCGCTGCAGAACCGCTATTACTTCGGCCGTGCTTCGCTTCGTGATGGCTGGCAATGAAGGCTGTGTTGCTCATGTTGGCGAAAGGAGTAGATCGACGACGTTCGCGGGTTGCCCAGCTGTCGCGCTCGTGAGTAATGGTGGTCCAGTCTTGTTCGTAGTCATCGAAGGGCGATTCTAAGCCTTTGGATGAACCATTTGTAGAGGTCTTTTCTGGTAAGGGTCAGCATCGGTCATGGAGATGAGATTGTGGGGAAGACATACTGAGTTGGTTGCTGAAGGGGTCCTTGAATATCACCTCGTTCTTGTCCTCAACTGGACTTCCCATTGATGTTTTGGCTTCCATGATGTGTGATGTGTTGTGTATAAGAGTTGAAATTGGTTTGTGTTGTGTATCGTTGTGGATTAATTTAATTCCGTTTCGTTTGATAGCTGAATATAGAGACTCGACCAAGGGGGGCACAAGCAGTACTTAAATACTTCGTCCCTTGCTCTACCCAGGACTCGGATGCAACCAAGGGGCTGAGTTAACAGTTTGCACTATCAACCAAGGTAACTCCTCACGGGAAAGACTGCTCTAGACGTCATCATAGTCAGCACAACAGTACACACCGCACACCATCATATCCGATCGACACAATCGAGCGAATCAGACTGCTGAATGATAATCAAAGTAAACGGAACCAAACCTATGATAGCTATCAGGCCTCCCATCACTTACTAGGAATGGATCCTGTTGGCCAGACTGTTTGAAGGGATCACTCAGACAGCAATGCATATGGTACTTGGCTTTCATCATCTGCAGGGATTCGTGCACAGACTTTCCCCAGGATTTCCTTATTTGCCGTGCCACCACTTCATCCAGTGGCTAGTGATTGGTTGACACGTTATCAGCACCCCAGTATTTAGGGGAAAGGTCATTGTCGATCGTTTTGATGACGGAAGCCCCACATTTGTTGCTTCTTTGGTGGATCAATGAATAAGCTCAATAAGCTGGGAAATCTTGGCATGCGTGCAACGCCCCCCTCCTTATCATCTGAAATCCATTTGTACTAGCACACTTGCGAATATTGTGTGACAATTCACATCTTCGTTATCCTATGGGACAGGTAGACTCTTAATATGCGGGACCGAAAAGCAATGTTTCGTAAGCCACACTTACAATTCATAAGATAAGAGTTTCGTAACTTTATTGACTTGAGTCGAGGTAGAAATGAGTCAGAAGACTAGCTTTCTCATGGTGAAAAGTAAATGCAAAGCGAAACCTCCGGGCGTTGAACTAGTGCTAGAGAAGAGCTGGCTACTAAGCCTTCATTTTGAGTTGAATTGAGTAGATGCCGTGATCATTATGACTCGATTCGAATGACATCTGATCACCAATCAACTTGTGGCAACAATCGAGCGTATAATAGTTGAATCAGTGTTCGCACTCGCACTTTCGAGTAGGAAATGTGGCACCACTACCAAGAATCGCATTATATGCTTGATCACTGGATTGCGTTGCGGAGTTTCAGGAGCTTCGCTCCATTGAGAGATCCAAACCTAAAGCTTTCAGTTGTCTGTGCTGAATGGCACGTGTGTGCGGGGCAGTCATGCTAAGTGCATGGTCTACCTTGGAATCGTCTTATTTCAATATTATGGAGAGGTTGCGGGGTAGCTAGCTGCGCCTCAATACTTGCTATATCATTCAATCAGCTGTCCATATTTCCAATGAATGTGGATGTAGAGCTTCAATCTTACCAACTTTCGACCCACAATCACTAATGCACAAAGCTTGTGATAATCTTAATCTGAAGTAGATGAAAATGACTGGCTCGTGGATGCCCAGCCACGGCCCATACTGGTCAACATGGGAAGCTTCAACATGGGCTATCGTGCCTTCTCGTCAGATGGTAACAAGGTGGTCATACTACGACAATTCGAACTTGCGACGCAGCGCAGAGTTCATGCTGTTCCGAGCTCTTCCCGCATCCCGCTGCATCGTGTTAATATGTGACACAACGTGAAGCTGCGATCGATGATCTTCTTCTGGAGACTCACGGTTCGGGTGCGACTTCCCAGAAGTTACCCTGCTCGTCGACAGCACCCGGAGAGTGAAACATTCAACCAGTTGAAACCGTTACCACATAAAGTGCTAGATATGACTATGCAGAGGGCAGTTACATCGACTATTTTTATGGGTACTTAGGAGCTAGCTACCAGGAGTTTAGTGGGACTGCATTACGAACCGTCATGAAGACCACTTACCTTTCCGCGTTTAAATTTACTTTGAAGCGTTCGTGATCACATCTTAGACTACTTGCTTCTTTGTAAACGGTTGTGTCTTCACACAGGCATGCCGATAGAAATCGGCGAGCCCAATTGCCGTAGAACAAGAATCTGCTTTCGGGACACTGAAGCGAAGCATCAACGCCCATATAGTCTGTCCAATCTATGGAAATTGCGAACATGAAGTAGTGGAAGTTACCCCTTGATGAAGTGAAGATGAGGACTGGAAGAAGTGGTTGAATTCTGATTGTCGTGGGTGGGTGCGATTTGGAGATGGGCGGTCAAAATCTTTTCCGAGAGCCGGGCTCTCCGGCGCAGAAATACCAGGCCAACAACAATACCCGGAAGATATTTGGACAGCGAAATTATTATAATTTCTTAAAGTCTTCAAGATATTGTCCTAAACCAGACTTCTTTTCTGCGTTGGAGGGCTGGAATCAATCTGCAATTTAATTGCTCAGATGAGATTATGGCTGCTACCACCTACTCCTCCGCTGGATCCCCAGCTTACCTATCTTTCTGAATCCCGGTGGCGCACTATGTACCATCATCAACCAGATAAGGCTTCGCAGGCGAGTGCATTACTACAAAATAACTGAAGAAGTTCCACTGAGAATTCTGCGTAAGCTAGGTCTGTTCCTTACCGACCTTCAGTCCCACAGAACCACTACAAAGGAATAGCGTTCATAGTAAACGCAAAGAACGTCGCCGCCGTCGCAGCTCTGGAGAGTTGGACCGAGGTCACCAGTGGAGTTCAAAACAGCCCTGTAACCGGAGACGCGGAGCAGGCGTTGGTGAAGTTCGCTATAGATGGAGACTTTTGCAAAACGTAACTTTCCCAGTATCCATTGCTTGTTTCTTGGTCTTTCCAGAGTCCAGACTACGAAACAGGCAACGATGAGACCGTACTTGCTAACGCCATAGTCGCAGGAGCATTGTGCTTAACATGGAGGCGTTCGGGTAACTTGCCAGAGTCATCTGTGTTCTGCACAGGTGAGAAAAGAACAATCCGGCAGTTATATATTGAAACCAGTTGTTTAGAAGTCATATCCAGCTTCAGTCTAAGATCTGGAAACAGACAACAGTAAGCATGATACCCGACACGATACTCTTGGAGGACATCCAAGCATTATTCAACTTCTGGCATCTTGCAGTGAAAGTGGTAAATGCTTGAATAGCTCCCGCGAACTTTCCTTAATTGCAGTTGCTTCATCTAACACGAGATTACCAATTCGGTGAAGCAGAATCCATCATATAAACCACAATTGTCACTCCCAAGGAGTGGCGTTACTTTTGATTTCACAGATTCTGTTCACCAGACTAAGTGGCCAGTATTTTGCATCTTGCTCGTTGTCCTTGGACCTCTTCTGTACTTCTTGAACTGAATGTCTGAGTAAGACACCGTATGATGTTATAATTAATCTTTTCAGATAGATTTGCTAACGCTACTTCGACTCTTTTCTGCATTGCTGCATTTCCATTTTTATCGATTTCTACCAGTAATATCTTCGTTTTTGGGGCTCATTGTATACCTCTGTGATAATTGAACTTCCTAATTAGGCAGTTATGAAGTAGTCTTAAGGAAGAACGGGGCTCTCCCAGCGCAGAAGTAATAGGCCGGTGATAATGTTCAAAAGAAAATTGGAAAATAAAACCACTACAATATCTCAGATCCTCTGGGATAATCGTTTGATAACAGTAGTCAACTACAACATATCGTCCCAAGTCGGCCTGTCTGTTCTTCCCTGAAGAGGAGGATCAATTTGGCGAATAGAGCCGTTCCGTTCATGTAAATATCTCCTGAGCCCTTGAAACCAACCGTAAAACGGCCATACACTCCACCCCTCGCTGCGTGGTAACTCTACTACAGCTCTACCCTCTCCTCTTCCTCTGTATCCCTCATTGATTTTAGAGACACTATCCAGGTAGTTTAGTGTATTGCGCACAAACGCAAGCGGATCCTTGCCGTCCGTAACCACCCACTCATCCACCGCAGGGTCGTAGTCAAAGTACTCAAACGGAGTTGGAATGCGCGCTTTGACCATGAATAGCGGCAATTCCGCCTTGCAATTCTTCGCCCAGAGCTTCTGCGTGCAGTCTTCGTCCATCATGGTAAGAACGTAAAGGACGGTGTTGACTGCCTTCACGATATCGTACCCGTCTAGCGTGCCCTTTCCTGCAACGCTCTCGATCCATGCCCATACGTCGCAGGTAGCGTCGAAACCCAGCAGGATGGTGGAATTTAGGGTTTCCTGGCGGGGCAGAGTGCGCCATAGAACAATTTGGTATTTGGAACCTTGCGGAAGGACACGATCAAGCTTCTGCGTAGTTGTGTATATTGCGGTCTCGTCTCCGGAAATTCCAGCATATGCACCGTCGTAAAGAGCCAGAGCTGTGGTGTAGGAAGCCCAGGGTTGGTCTGTCATTCTGATATTCGGGTTCGGGAATTGGGTGTTTGGTGAGCTTGTGAGGTGAAGATGGATTGATCATTCAACTAAACAGGTGGGAAATAACGATCTATTTAAGCTGCAAGAAAGACTGATTACAGGTGAGTAATATGACTAGAAGATTCATAAAAGCACTGCCGTAATGAGTGAATCACACAAGACGAGGATGTCAATGTACCATCCTGTATCAAACATTAGCAGAGCTCGAAATTTCTGTTGTCTGCAAAGAAAGGAACTCATGGATTTTAAACTCGCCACAATGTTGAAAGTAGGCTGCGAAATGGGCACCCATGGGTGGGTTTTTCCAACTGTCCACCCCACCCACCTGCCCAATCAGGGGTGGCGCGACCTGAAATAGGCCTATGAGAGCCAATGGGTAGGGAAAATACCCTCCAACCCACCGTATGGGTACCCATTAGTCACCATAACCCACCTATGGGTGCCCCCCAATTTGGTGGGTATCCAACCCACCCGGTGGGTCGGTTCACAGCCTAGTTGAAAGACGATAATGTGCTGGGTAGGAGGAATACCGTACGTAGTACCTGAGACTACCTGCTTGTGCAGGTATTCGTCGAACGACTTGGTGACAGGTCACTGTTACTGAGGCTTGCGGACCATATCAGCGCGATTGTTGGTGAGCTGAACTTTCTTCGCAAACGATGGGGAAAAGGGCTTCAAGTGATTTCTAAGACTCCTTGTTCGTACAAGGTTCTCAGTCGACTGGATTATCTTGGGAGAGACAGGAAGATATAGGTACGCATATCATAGAACTTGCGGAACACGGAAGAGCAATTGCTAGTGGATCAAAAAAAACATTCGTGGATGACCGGATGATGCAACAAGAAGACTTTCATGAATGGAGTCTGTCCAATAGTCATCCGTTTTCCATCCTCATCGATCAGCATCATGCCTCCATATACTTCCTTCAACAGAGCTGATCGCTGAATCGCTGCTCTCCAAGCTGTGAAGACGCATGTTGATTTTGCTCATCTCTGGAATGAAGAGGTTATTGTCCGGTGCACAACACGCCTCATGGCGATGTTGCCGAAATAGAAGTCGATGACCAACTGGTCCCAACTAGCGTGTGGAGCAAGGATGGGATCTACCAACACCTGAAAATAGAGCGTTTTATTGCCCAGTACACCAACAAGTTGATCTCTGATGCCAGAGCGAGCACTGGGTATGGGCCCGGATACAAGGCGCATGTGCACATCCTCTTGCCATACTTCTGCTTCATCAAAGATCGTGAGCATGCATTCACCTCCAGTGCCATGCTGAAGCACTATCTTAGCAACCACCACTGCATCCCGTTCGAGAAAATCCTAAAGGGAACTCCGTGTCGGCCCTGCCGTCATCCCTTGAGCTCAGGCACGAGTCTTCGGACTCAAATTTACAGACGTGACGGGAGCAAAATCGTCCTAAGAGATGATTAGCGATTAATGTATTTAGAGCTGATTGTTCCAGTCTATTTAATTGCTGTTGCAGTAGGAGGATGCGTTGATGGAATCTGGGATGGGTCCTGTAATTTGTTGCTGTGCATCTTTGTAGAAGGGAAGAGGAAGGGAAGAGGAAGGGAAGAGGAAGGGAAGAGGAAGGGGAAATGGTCGGAAATCAACAGATACATCGCCCATTTGCTGGGAATCCAGCATCCAGCATCCAGCATTACTTGCGTTTCCACTCTCTCTTTCGGGTCCCAAGAGTCACACTCCTTCTTAAATCCCCTCAAAGACATCGTGATCGGTCAAGAAGGACATCAGAATCCCACCAGATCAAGTCCACTTTCCCTACCTGTGTGCCTGTGCAAAAAACCATTAGGCCTCATCACTCAGCTTTCAAACCGAAGGCCAGCGCCGTGGGATTGCAGTCCCAGGACAGGTACTCCAACGACGATATCAATGGATATAGAGATCTAAAAAATCCATGCTTCCCCATAGCAGATATAAACACCACCCTCTCTATCATATTCCCAGCATTAATTGACGTTGTTGTTTTAAGCCCCACCGTAGCGAGGGTCCGGCATTGGCGGTCGATCCCCCGCACAGGGTCCACAGCCGCCCGCGCAAATCTACGGACAAGAGTCTGTGCGCTCGGAACACAACCAAAGTCTCCGCGGATGGGCACATCGTAATATGTTACCGTCACCGCAAACGCGAATCTTCAATTCGACCTATTTCGCCCTTCAACGAGTTGTTTTGTCCAAGTTGATTCGCGCATACCTACGATCGCGCGCGTCCGTTCAGTCTCGGCAGAAGATCTGTCACGTCGGGATGCATAGATTCAGGGAGGGAGTTCATGGGAAGTAATTTTTCCCGGGGGAGAAATGCTTATGAGTGAGTGAATTGAAGAGCTAATCTTTATTCACCGTCGATACAATCCCTTCATAGTCATAGATCGTGTGCCTCAATGTTCCGAATCCTCTGAAACATTGCGAAAACCAAATCCACATCTCATTTCCATACCTAGATCTGGGTACCTCATTGTTCCAACTGCTCTAAAGCATTGCAAAAGCCCAATACACATGCTCCTCTCAAGAAGGCCGTCGAATTACAGACCTTGGAGAGATTCAGCATGATGATACTGCTAAGATTTTGAAGACGAGTATTGAACGTATCTCAGCTTCAAGAGCAATAATTGGTATCCAATTCCTTCATCAAAATGGTTAGAAACCCAGTCATCAAGAAGTCCAACGCAGCAGATCTTCCTGTGCATCCACCCTGCACAGACAAGAATTACTACGGGTCGCCAAACGATGGTGTCCAAAACGATGCACAGTCGTACCTACCGTATGACTTAGATGTCATATCCAGTGTTGTTTCGTCGTGGTCAAGTGATGCTCCGAAATTCGCGTTGTTGTCTGACCATATGGTCGGACAGGCGCTGAGGGTTTGGCTCACATTGACGGAGCTGGCATTGTGGTATCCTGGGGACTTCCTCCTTAAAAAGGGAGTTCTCGGTCTTAGACCGGGTCGTAAGAATAGCGGCCACCCCAGCCTTACCTCTAAAGATAAGGTATGGATCGCACTTGAGGTTCTTTGGTGGGTGACCCATCCACGAATGCGACGTCAAATCTGCTGGAGTGTAGATTCTTTTCCACTCCTCGTTGATGGAGCAAACTCATACCATCAACAACATTCTCCGTTAAGTAAGTCGATGTGTTCACCCTTGTTTAAAAAGTTTACATTTGACTTACTTCTTGCCTACGATTGGTATGGCATGGACAAGGCCAAGCCCACAGGAGGCAGTGGTAATACTTTGAAGAAGCTCAAGCAAACCATTGCTGGTGAAGGATTTTCCACCCAGAATAAGAAGAGAAGAGGTGATGAAATGCAAAGTCCTTCTTCTAAAGGTCGAGCCAATAGCCACTTCTTTATAGGTAAGTCCGGTCCGAAAATTGAGTTTAATGAAATAGCTGACATTTTCTAGTGGATAAGTGGATGCGCCTAATCGTGGACGATCTTGCGAAACCAGTTTCTGGGCATCCGATCCATACAATTGAATGGGATTGGAAGTTAATGTTGGAGGACATGACCAAGATATGGGAAAGCGACGAGGACAGTGATGGGAGTAGTGTACGGCCGTATTACGGTGGCTGATATCGGCCTTCTAATACATACGTACGTACATATTATCAGATTTGATACTACTGGGGATATACTAGAATACCGGAATTTAGGATGGAATGTAGAATAATTGCCTGAGGACTTGCAGATTCGCTTCACAATTGCCTAGTTAGGAAGTTCAAATTCCTGGAAGGTCTGGAATGTATTACATTCCAGTATATTAGTATACGGCCAGTATTAGTGATATCGAATCTAATACGTATCACCAGGAATATATCCTCAATAATCCATACGTATCACTATAGTGGGGCGTATACAAAATACTGAAAATACTAGTCCCATCACTGGACGAGGATCCTCATATCATTTTGAAGACGAGTATTGAGAAAATATTATACAGAAAACTGGATCGCCCCAGAAGCATCCATGTCTGGAGTGATATCTGCAAATATACTCTGGATACGCAGCAGTTGTTCCACGCGCGCTTTCATTCAAGGAATTTCGCGACCCCTGGTCTTCAAGATCTTATTCAAGATCATTTGAAGATTGACCCCAAGCTACGCCACAACGCTGGGAATGACACTGTGCATACCATGATGCTTTTGATGTTGAGGATTTGGAGCCATTCAAATTAGGAATATTGAGAGGTCGAAGCTCTCTTCTTTGGGCGGATGTACCTGCTCACTGGGGTGTGGATGATTGGACGTGGTGGATGTGCGGGATTGATTTTGTACATTATTCGCCGTGAATCTTTTTGTCGTTGGATATAATTTCAATATCATCTTCCTCGTCCTCTTCTAGTAATGCCTTTTCTGCCTTGACGTCCCCGCCCAAGAACTCCGAAGAAATACAATACGCTCACAGCCCCGCATCATTTCCACTTCACGGCAAGCGTCAAATCCTTAGAATACATACCTCTTGTTACAGATACCGAGAACTCAGTAGGTTTCGTGCTCATCGAATAATGAACGCTTACCACGAATCACGATTGGAAATCCATCTACTTCCGAAGATTCTGGCGAGATATACAATCTTTTTACAGCCCCGACAAAACGGGACCTGCAAGAGAGATTCGCTATGCTCACGGATCACGAATCACGATTCAGACTTTCAGTGCAGAGATTGCGGTATTGAACCTGAGAAAGTAACACAGCTCTCTGTGGCTCGTTGTGGAACAATTGTGAGAGTCTGAAGGCATTCCTAATTCCGCCCTTTCTGGTGGCAAGTGCAGCGTCACGGTGGAGACATCTGGAAAGATTCTTTTACTAGACATTTGAGACTACAAGCCTTCTTTATTTCCATTTTCAATCATTAAGTAAATAGATGGAATTGAATGTTACTCATTTCCATTAGAGGAGTCCTCGAGATCGAAACTTAAAGTGGTGCATTGGATAGAGGTGATTGACGAACCTGGAGGATTTTTCTGCTCGCTCGGATTGACGTTAGACGCCGTTCTTTCGACGGCGTCATAAAGAACTTTTCGCCCTCTTTCTTACGATGTTGCGAGAGTAGAAGAACCGAACTGGCTACGAGATTCACCGAAAAATGATAACAGTGCATAATTCACACGCTAGTGCCCGACATCGACTGCAATTCCCATCTTTGCTGGCCTCAAGCTTCGAGCAGAGCTCACCACAAACAAATTCCCAGCAACCATTCTTCCAATCTCCTCCGCGCTCCATTTTCCTGTTCTGTTTCATCTATTATCTACAGGTTCCAACAACATCTCGGTCACACGCCGAACTTCAAAAGACATTGGAGATAGATCGACGCTGTCGCGATGAAGAGAGGAAGACAACCTAGTCCTTATTCTGAGTCTTATGATGAGCTAGAGGTCAGTCTAGGAACACAAAGCTCGTGTATGCTGGCAAATCAATTGTAACTAACATGTGCGATAGGGCAAGAATTCCAAGAAAGTGGGCAAAATCCTCAATGATAAGTGTGGAAATGAAGGCATTCGGAGGTGCTCCGACAGTGGAAAATTAGGGCATTATAGACCTTTCTTTATTTCCGTATTATTGCCACCTTCTTGAGGATATAAACCCTCTGTTTTCTCTGTACATTAGTTCTGCAGATAAATCAACATATGCATTCACAGCTCTAAATCTCACACTAATACACATCCAGCACGCTCTCCTATCAAAGCCTTCATACTCTGCAAACCCGTCCAAGTCCCGCCTCACCGTCGGCTTGCGTCTGCAGATATGGCAGGGGCGTAGATCCATACCTCCTCCTCCTCTTCCTCCTACTTCTACTCCGACTCCTACTCCAGCAGCAGCACTGACTTGCGAAGCATAATTCGAGTCCGGCGCTACGACCACAAGTTTCATGTGCTCGTAGGTGCGTGAATGGTGGACGAGGTGTCTTCGAGGATCGGGGAGTTGGGCGGGGATGGCAGTGTGGATGCAGGTGCGAGTCTTCGTGGATGTGGATGTAGTTGTGGTTGTGGCGAGGACTGCTGTATCTTGGTGGAGGATGCTATTGTGGAAATGAACTTTGTGCTGGGTATGTATTGGTTCCTTTCATTTTATTGTGAGAATATATACTTACTAACATGATTTAATATTAGAGAGCGGAAGAGAAGTTTCGGGGTTGCTACCAGTGTACTAGGGGACTGTTCCTTTTAACTGTTTCGAGGATATAAAGACTAGGGCATGGCGGGAAGATTAGTACTGTTATAAACAATATTCGAAATAGATTGGAAGATTGGAATTCAAGCTTTCGGTAACTATCTCTTGATGATGGAGCACTTTTTGTAATTATCTTCCTCGATATCAAGGTAATCACTAATTATACACCCCATATATCTTGGACGATCAACAGAATCAAGTTGATACTTCTGTACTTGGGCATAGTTGGCATTTACTCCTAGAATTTGGGCACTAAAATCACTGTATATATATATATACAGCATCCTAACAAGTAAGTTAGTCTCTATCCATAACAGCCAGAAAGAGACTTACCGTAGTGAGCCTTCAGATACATTACCCAGCTCTTTTGGGTCCCTCAATTCTTTCAGAGTGACTCAATCCATCATAAATTCTAGTCAGGTATCTCAACAAGCTCAACAGGAGCGACGTTTGCCTGGCCCAAAATACCGGCAGGTCTCTCAACAAGCTTAGGAGCGACATTTGGCCAGCACGGGCCCCAGAATCCCTCAGTCCTTTCAGGGTGACCTCTAAATTCGGGATACCTCCCCATCCATGCGACGATATCGGGAAGAGTAGATTTTGGGTCAAGGATAACCTCGGATACCCTACCCATGCGACGATCTCTTCCACTTTTCGCTGGGTAACAAAGTTATCGATTAAATTCACCTTTAAAGCTAGTCACTTGTATTGTCCATCTTCACAGAACCGTTAGTCGCTATGCTTCAGGGACGCGTTGATCAATTGTCACAGTAAAAGTTCAGTTCAAACGTCATTGAGAAGTGTCTGCGTTGTGCTCAGAAGCCTTCCAAGGATATGTTGATTGAAGAAATGCTGCAACCCAATGAGCTCGACTGCCTTCTTCGCGATTCATTCGCCAACTACATTATTCAAACTGCCCTGCTCTGGACTATGCCAGCCCGGCTATGAAGACACGACTCATCGAAGCGATTCGTGCTGGAGGACAATGGAGTGAGGCGGGACAACGCTTTATCCGCAAGGGCAGAGGTCTGCCCTCCTTGCGGTTCTTCATTCCAAAGAGCGGCCATGTCTGCAAGAGACTCGAATCTGTCACAAATTAGCAATCTTCTTCGCCCTAGATCGCTATGACAATGCCACGGGTAACATACGTTTCGATTCTCATGGTTGACTCTGGAGTTGAGCGTGTCCACAACAAGGAGAAGTGCAACGACCACTACATGTGATGTGAAACAGAAGATAGAAGGGGAGCATATGGCATTGCATTCAGGCACTAAGTGCAACAACCACTACATGTGGAAACATAATGTTGAAGGGGAGCACATGGCATCGAGGAAGATCATTACAAAAAGCATTCCATCATCAACAGATAGTTATACCACTCAGACATGTGGAACGACGTCGAAGAAGAGTTTGGGATGAGGAAGATCATTACAAACAGCGCTCCATCATCGAGGGAGATCATTACAAAAAGCGCTCTATCATCAAGAGGTGTCGTCGTGTACGTTACCCTGAAAGGGTTGAAGGACCCAAATTGGCGAGACTGGGAGGTTAATCAGACTTTAAACGCTACCTTGACCCAAAATTCGAAAGGATTGAGAGACCCAGGAAAGCTGGGTAATAAACCCGAAGGCTCATTATAAGAGTGGTCGGGACTCGGGGGAGCTTTGAGTCGGTGAGAGATATAGCAGCCCCGTAGAATGATCCCTCAGGAATAAGGAAGCGGTCTGGGGAAGAGTACTATTTCTATGGCATTTTATGGGACGATCAGCATTGTTATCTCAGATGCAAGAAGGGCGGATCTCTGGAATGAGGAATGGGTACCATTCCTATGGTGTTTCATGGGGCGATGTCGACATTGTTATCTCAGATGCAGGCGGCTCTCTGGAATGAGGCGTTCCTAAACGACAGCTCTACAGGCTCACAAGGCCGAAGGTGGACCAAATAACCCATTCAACGACAGGCCTTTATCCCAAAAATACTTCGATAGATATAGATTCTTATATTCGTTAGTGAGACTGGATCCGGTAAAACAACACAGATTCCACAATTTATCCTCTTCGACGATCTTCCTCATTTCAGTGGCAAACTCGTCGCATGTACTCAACCCTGTCGTGTAGCAGCTATGTCCGTTACGCAACATGGCAGATGAGATGGATGTCAAAGTGGGCGATGAAGTCAGATACAGCATTCGTTTCGAGGATATATCAAGTTCAAAGGCTTAGTTGCGGGGTAGGCGGCTGGGAATCGAGTGTCATTCGGCGATCGGTAACGGGTGTATTGTCCATACTGCTGGTTTAGCTAGAGACACTTATTATTTATAAATGCACTGAATGTGGAGCATAAATCATCCCGTCCGCTTCATCCCAGTGCACACGCCATGCAAGCTAAAGGCATAAGCAAGGCCATCTCCTTTATCGCGGCAGACCGATTCAGCTGAATATCCTGAGTGTAGAGTATCAGTGATGTCTCTCTCTTCGTCGCGGGCGGCCCTCTTCATGAAGAGTATGAAATTGGCCCTCGTCAACATCTCCGACCAGGACGCGGAGGACCTTAACCTACACATCATCCGATATGCGACAATGGATTCTGACAACGAAATAGAAGAGCATGGAATTAGCCCTCGTCGATATCTCGAACCAGGACGCGGAGGACCTGCGCACCCTCCGATATTGAGTATGGAATATGGTCAGAATCTTAAGATCTCTGCTAAAGCATTTGCAAATTTGCATACGTTTTCGGATATCAGGGTTGACTGGATCTGACTACGAATGACTTGGAACGAGGGAATGGGGAAAAGTCAAACTCCTCCAATGTCTGGTAGTAAATATGGTCAGGGTCCTACGATCTCTGCTTATCTTGTCTGATGTCGATTCTGCTGGGGTTGTCTCGAGGCACTTGGATACGTCTGGTATACCAAACTTCATATCCATGAGACCCTGCCCGCAACAAACTTCCAAGTTCATATAGTGAGTGTATTTAGGGTTTCCGTTGGGTCTAGGGTATTTGAGCAACCAGGCAGCAGAATAATTCGAGTAGATTTACCGTTCCGACGAGATATGCTCAGTGAATTTGCAGGACTGTAAAGGAGAGTCGAGAGAGGGGAGGGTATTATATTGAGACGTTGAGCATTGAAGGTTTCAGATGATTTATAGGGATCTCGTGAAATGGTCCAGATGTCATACACAGAAGTCCGAAGATCTTGCGCCCAGCAGAACTTGTCCGCCCGCCAGAGGAACTCGAGACTCTTCAAAGGAATTCGCTTTAGCGGAACTCATGCGCCTTTCAGTGGAAGTCATACACCGACCTCATATGCCCTTCGCACTTCGTCATTCGAAGGATCTAATATGCGGTTCAACAGAATTCTTCGGTGGAACTCATAGGCCCTTGAGTAGAGGATAGGGGATTTACGAGCCCGAATAATGTTCTTTGGGGATGCATTAAGCCACGAGAGTCTGGCATACTCACAGGAGGTGATAATACTACGAAAGTACCGGAATCAAGTTACACTTCTCTAGCCTTGCACAATCGAGAAGCAAGAACTTTTCCCAGAAGCACACTCCGCAAGCAGATCTTGTAATTACATATTGTAAGAGGCTCAAAGTGAGAATACATGCATCCCAATAGCACGTGCAGCAGGAGATCTAGGTGTACGAAAGAATCACTTCAACGTAGGGAGTCAAAAAGGTGGTAAAACAGTCAGTAGTTTCTTTAATTAAGCTGGGGAGAGCATCTCCTTATATGACAAAACCAGGCCGTAGTGGCTGGAGCTAGACTAAAAAGGGTGGCTAAAGCCCCACAATATACAAAGAAGTAGGTCAGCATATAGGATGACCACAGTACCTCATCATCCGACACCGTGCTTCCCATCTCTCATCATGAACCCACCCGCCACTCCTACATCGTCGACTTCCAGACTCTGAAGGCATTCCATCCCGGCTACCATCTCCCGTCAACCATTACTCCCCAAGCAAGTACATTTCCGTCTCCCATCATGAACATACCCCCATCGACTTCCTCCTCGGCGACAACCCCCCCCCCCCCCCCCCCCCCCCCCCCCCCCCCCCCCCCCCCCCCCCCCCCCCCCCCCCCCCCCCCCCCCCCACTTCCCTAAGTTCCTAATTATCGATCAAATCCCCTCCAAATAACAGAGTAGAAGCTTTACACTCTTCAGATGAAACCCTGCACAGTCAAATAACTCACTTCATTCGGAGAGACGTGTGCGCCATTTGGTTTAACTCTTGGGTGACCATGAAAACGGTGCGTATCAGGGACAGTTGTGCACCAGAAGAAGTCGTATGCACCAGGGGAAAGATTGCGCACTCAAAGAAATATTAAATGTCAAAGGAAGTTTCAGCTCAGAATCTCATAAGAAGTGTCGGGTGTGCGGAACATTACAAAATGTATGTAAGATTCGGGCATGTCAATATGCTCAAGAAGAGCAACGATCGGCTGGCCTGAACTATACTTCCCAGTCAAATATCTCGACAGGCTCAATAGGAGCGACATTTGGCTTTCTCTGGTCATGGATCCGAATCAAGTGTCTCAACAAGCTCAGGAGTGACATTTGGCAAGCCCGGGTTGCGATCTATACAAGCTCACTCGGTTCCTATTACTGGGTACCCGGACCCCTTTCTTACCGTGGCATACGGAAGCAATGCAGTGTTGTACTGGACATGAATGACGCGAACAAGGCGACGACACTGTTCCGCTTGAGATTTACTTAATCTAAAGCTTTCGCTTCTTTAGGAACCTTGTACCACTTTTAGACATCTGTGCTCCTCTATTTGGATGACCACAAGATTCATGTCGCCTGGCCGTTCGATATTGTCATATTGAGTCTCTCTTGGAAGCTCTAGCTGCGTACGAGTCAGGCCTCTCAACGAGCTCAGGGGCGACGTTTGGCTAGCCCGGGCCATGCATCTAAATGAAGTCTTTCAACAAGCTCAATACCCAAGAGCGTCGTTCAACTTGCCCAGGTCAATAGAAAGGCGGAAAAAAAATGTTGAGATCTTGCCTGCACACTAAGGAGATGTTCCATGCGATTGTTTTGAAGATCTCAAAGATGAAACCAGTCCTATTGCTTGTGAGAAATTCCAGTTGGCATGTGACATTGCATTCGAAGCACTTCAGCTCGTTGTGGAAGGGGAGAATTCCATGTGTTCATCGTAGTCGGGGTGGGTATCGAATATAGTGTCGATGCACTTGTCGCATTGGAAGATCAGTTTGGGTTTGGGTTTGGCGGCTCTGATGGGGAGGTATTGGTAAATAGTGATTGGGATATCTTGGTAAAGAGAGGATATATCTTTGTGAGATATTGATGCAGTGGACGGGGGTCTGAAAAAGTCTTGGTCGTTGGGAGGCGTACTTGGCGCAGACTTCTTTTCGGAGGAGAAATGGTCCGGAGATATTTCGTAGCTGGTGTCGGATTCGGAGATAGAGTAGTGGGTGGATGCGATGTGGCTATCGCGCGCGGCGGATGTGGTGAAAACTGCGCCGGGGCAGGCTTCCACCCGAACGGTGCCTGAATGCCGTGTGCTCCCCTTCAACCTTCTGTTTCCTACGATCTCAACGAAACCAGTTCGGTTGGCTCATCGGTGGGTTCCTGAATACCATATGCTCCCCTTCAACCTTCTGTTCCCACATGTAGTGGTCGTTGCACTTGGTGCCTGAATCCCATGTGCTCCCCTTCAACTTTCTATTTCCACATGTAGTGGGCACCTAAATACCATCTTCTGTTTCCACATATAGTGGTCGTTGCATTTGTTGCCTGAATACCATCTTCTGTTTCCATATGCAGTGGTCGATGTACCTATAGGTACCTGAATGCCATCCGCTCCCCTTCTACCTTCTGTTTCCACATATCTGGGTGGTATAACCATCTCTTAATGATGGGATGCTTTTACTTTTTGTAGTGATCTTCCTCGATAATGGAGGGCTTCCTTGATAGAACGCTTTTGCTCTTTATAGTGATCTTCCTCGATGTCGACTAGCCCAAAATACTAGCAAGTATCTCAACAAGCTCAACGAGAGCTACGTTTACCTAGCCCCAAAATGCTGGTAGGTTCTCAACAAGCTCAACAGGAGCGACGTTCGCCTGGCCCGGGCTATATATCTATCCTATCAATTATCCCCGGTCCTGGCTGGCTGACAGCCTTTTGTGATATGCAGAAACTGTGGACAATTCTGATGTGCAGAAATTGTGGATAACTCTTTGTATAGTTACTAGACGTTTCCTGAAATAACTAGCTGTGGTAGGTCTGACGAGTTTCTTCGGGGTCTCAGGCCTAAATAAGGTACCTAATCGTTTACGCTTAATGATGCCTTATTTTGACGGCCGTCGCCACCCTACGGCTCGCTCTGCTAGAGCTGTCGCAATGCCCTGCCTGTCAATTCCCGCCGCCCCTCTCCCAGTTCAAATTTCCCAATCCCACGCAAACAGATAGCTACTACATTCCACAGCCTTCATATAGTATTCACCACAGTGCTCTCTCATTCGTCTGCAAAAGTTCTCAGCCTCCCAAAAGCTTCTCGCGTCCGCCCCCGAGTCTCTTCCACTCCTCCCGCAGTGGAATACGGCAGCTCTCCAAGAGCAACGTCATTGCATGTCTTGCTCTAGAAGATCTACTAGAGCAAGGATCTCTAAGATTCCGTTTCTAGTACTCTGGGAAAAGAATACCACTCCGAAGGTAGCTCTGGGGTCACGAAGCTCCAGTACTTGAAACCGAGGGAAGCGGCACGGAGTTAAGGAAGACCTGATGAGCATGTCTAGAGAAGAATGAAAAGTCCATATAGCTTAGGCATCAATAATATTATTCCATCATCTAGCTAAGATCTATCAAACTTCACGTTGAAGAATTGTAAAATGGTATCGAAATCCAAGATCGGAGTAGTGGTATTACCAAGCTCCCCTCTACTAACGCATAATCAACGCCCCGCTACTCATCTATAACAAAGCATCATCCCCTCTATCACCATTCTTCTTCGCCACCATCATCTCAGACTGGCCCGCCGTGCTATCGTCCCCAACGGTCGCCAAGTACTTCTTGAAGTTATCGCTCATCTCCACCACCTTCTCGAAATGATCCTGTCTCAACTCCACCTCCAGTTTCTCCGTCTCATCCTTCCTCCTCGTCGTCGCTTCATACTCCGCCAAGGCCACCGCAGTCTGGAACGCATTGCGGATTTCTCTTCCATTCCAGTCGATATCCTTCAGCACGTCGTCCGAGAGAATATATCTCTTCGCCGCGCTCTTCACCGAGATCTCATCCGCGCGCTCCATCTCCAATTTCTTGAAGAACTGCAACCAGATGCGCTTGCGGCCTTCGGCGTCGAGTGGTCGGTAGCCAATGTAGACGTGGATTCTGCTGAAGAAGGCAGGGTCGAAGTGGCCGACACGGTTGGTCGTCAAAAAGAGGATTCCGCGGTAGTATTCCATTGCTCGGAGGAAGACGGAAACAAGACCGTTGCGCTTGAGTTCAGAGACTTCACGACGCTCGAGATAAACGTCGGCTTCGTCGATCAGCATGACGGCGCCCCAGATCTCTGCGAGCTTGAACCATTGGCTGAGAGATTCCTCGACGTGGAATTCGTCGGTTCCGATATCGCCGCAGGTGAGGGATAGGAGAGGACGGGATGTGAATTCGGCTACACATTCTGCGGTGTAGGTTTTTCCAGCACCGGGAGGTCCGTGCAAGAGGAAGATCTGACCTTCGCCTTTGTTGGGGATGGGGTCCGCGGACCAGGTCGTTTCGTTCTTTCCGGCTCTCTTAGATGAGGTGTATTTGTGCACAAGAGCTTTGATCAGTTCTTGCTTGTCGTTTGGAAGGACCAGGTTCTCGATGGCGCCGGTGTGGTATTTTGGTTCGCGGCAGCAGTCGACGTCGAGCGCTTGCCATTTCTTGGATTTCAGGTCGAATCCCATGATACGGCGAGGGCAGAGGAAGTATTTGTGGCGAGAGATGACGCCGTCTTCGTTTGTGTCAAGCAGGGAGCGAACTTCCCGTGGGTCAATGTTCTCGTATTTGCCCCATCTCTGTTAATCCGTTAGTCATAGATATCGAGGATGGGATGAGGACAACTCACGGTATTGGCTGAGGCAGCCAAACGCTTGTTGGCGCAATCTGCGCAGTTACAGTTGTAATGAAGATCGGCCAAGATGCCAGATTCATCGTCATCAATACCCCTGTCTCATTGTTAGAATGTGTTTCGAGAATTCATAATCGTAAAACCGAGCATGAGTACTTACAGTACTGGGGCAGGATGCTTTTGCGTCTCTTGCCAATCAGCATAGGTGTAAAACGAAGCTTGGTCAACAACGACACGTCCCTCGTGGAATCGCTTTGGTTTCTGTTCCGCTGGCATACTGAACCCCCGGTAATCCATTTGCTTGCCCATCAACATACCGTAGAACTTCTCTCCACGTTCCTCAAGCTTGGCGCGTGGTGATAACTCTGGGTTGCTGTCGATATAATGTGCGGGAATAACCTTCAGGGAAGTAATTTCGCGTTCACCCTCAAATGGCGCGATGGTAACATCGTGAGCTCGACGTCCTACGTATCGACCGTCGAAATCGAGATACCACATCTTGATCTTGAGAGGAGCGGGCTGTCCTGGTCTGACGTTCTCCGTAGTTGGCTCGCATTCCTGAACGACGAATCCAGCTCGTTGATCGTCCATCTGGGCGTATACATCCATTCCAGGCTTGAAAAGCATCCACAACATCTCGAATGTTGCTACAGGAGTGGGTCTTTGGTGCCGGGCATCCTCCAAGATAAGCTTTTCCTCAAAGTTGTCTTCGAGGTATTTCTGGAGAACACTGATGTGATGCTGTGCCTCTTCATCACCACAGGCGTCCTTGTATTCTTGTAGCTCCTTTCGATAGTGAACGAGGATACCATATGGTTCCTTGACAGAAATGGTGTCTCCGAGGAGTGATTGTCCTGGATAGTATTCGACAACTTTCCTCAAAGCTTTCATGATGTGCTGAGAGTGAATGATGAGTTCCTTCTCTTCCATAGATCGCTCATCGAAGTCGTCCTCTTTCTTCTCGGATGTGTTTTTGTCATCCCCATTCTCATTTGTCTTCCCTTTACCCTTTCTGTTCTTTCCATAGATAGTAGGAAACCAGATAGTAACACTATACAGAACTTCAATGATAGGAATTCCCTCATCGCGATATCTAGAGGCCGTCAGCATGGAATTTTAGAAGATGTCTGAACCAGTAACCTACGCCGTCTTCTTCAGTTTGTATGGGGCTGCCAACTCCTTCGTACCCTTGATTTCTCCACTGAGATCCTTGTATTGCACCTTGTACAAGATCTCTGGACATTTGATGTCCTCCTCCTTGTTATCACCAGCATCACTGGATGCCTGAGGGGTATTCGGCTCCTCCTCGGCCTTGACGACAACGTATTGCTTGCCATCGTCAAGATCTTTGATGGTGGATTGATTATGCATGATGGATGAGGAGAATGAAGAAATGAATAGAGAGATATTGTTAGAGGAAAGGAATGAATGAAGGAAACTACAGAACCATCGTGATTATATGTATTCAACTTCCAGGCAGTTGTAGCTAATGAAGCTCTGTGGAGTCACACAGCGCACAGGCAGCACTCGCCGCAGCAGTCAGCCCACATGTCTAGTGCAGTGCTTCAATTCGCCGAAGATAGTTGTGCATTGACGGATTTGCAAATTGCAACCCTCATTGGATCCTTTGACTCATTCACCGTGTTGTCACTGCAGTGAGAATGAGCGATTATCTCTTGGAGTAAGTGTGGCCAATAGCTTTTAGGTACCGCTCAGCCTTAAGCTTTCTTGGTGAAACATGATTGGTTGACGTTATGGCCAAGGCAGACAGATACCCCACAACGGCTGAAGATTTGACGTGAGGTTAAAGTACAGCCGCATATTATAGCTCTGTAGGCAGGAGACCCTCCAGGGGGATCCGGCATCGAAGAGAAGCTGTGGCGATTGGTCGATATCATATCATGTCGTCCAACTAGGGTTTGTAACACAGTGTTCGGTTACATTATTGTTGAGTCTGCATACTTCTACCTGGGAGCAACTGTCGTGTTCTCTTCGTTTTCAATACCCAGATAGCTGAATGTTAAGCACCACAACCGGAGACGCGAAATGTTCATCCTTCATACGCTATATTTTCGGGCGACGTTTCACCAGTGGTAAAGAATACACGAAGTATTGAGTTGTCGCAAATGTAGTTGTGGCACAATCCTTAACCAACCGTGTTGACACTTCGATCCACACCTAGGTGATGGGAACAGCCAGAGCTTCTCAGCCAAGGTGTTAGACTGATAGTCAACGTCATAAAATCGACCAAATACCAAACCTCATATTAACATTGTCAGATAGTCGCTTGGACAATGTTCCGGGTGATGAGCCTCTACAGCACAGGAAAAACAGGCCGATCTGGGATAATGTATTGTAGCTAATCACCATTGTTAACGTGTACCCCCAGGAGCCTCAAAGATTATCGCATCTTTGTTGTTTAGCTGGCTTTCGGACATTGTTGTCGGCCTATTACAGCTTCACTGACAGCTAGTATAGGCTTTTCGCTTCGGTAACCCTGTAGCTGTGAGAGGCGTTCAGAGAATCTTTAGAGTCTTACCCCGCATGCAAATATGTACGCGGGGATGGCGAGGGATACAAGATGATGTCAGAAACAACGGCGCCATCGGTTCAGTTGAAAAGGAGTGCGGTCGTCGAGGAAGATTGAGAACTTCCAAAATTGGCAAGCGAGGTGTTGTTCTAAGAATAGAATTTTATGGACTGGATTTACTTTCATCCGGTAGGTTGGAGTTGTCGCCGGCCTTGTGTTCCTCCCTACGGAAGGATTTCTTACCTCACGAGAGTATCATATCTTCGTCTGAAATTTACATCTGGAACTACGGTAGGTAGTCATGCGTTTAGTCGCCTTGCATTGTCTAACTCTTGAACGGGACAATCAAAAGCAAAGTACTTCTCTCGCGAGGGCATCTGCCAACTGCTTTTCGAACCTCGACAACACAACTCATCGCGAATCTTCATCGTCTGCTGCGCCCGGAACCAAGTCTTTATTCTAGCATTTTCTACCGACATTGGCGACCCTCAAATGGGTGAGCTGCGACGTGATCTATTTTCTTCAATGCTACCACGATATCGACTATTGAATGGCGAAGTCATCATTACACCATCTCATCGGAGAATTATTCTCGGATTGGCCCTTTTGAGGCATTAGTCCTCAGGCTTATCAGATTTCACGATTCGCGATAGGTAGACGGGGGTCTTTTCCCGTCGCACACTTTATACATGCATTCATTAGCCTATCCATCCCCTCTCATAATTATTTGTGCATGCACTGAGGCTTACGACATTGATGGGCGGCGGCCACCAGAGAGCGACTACCCGGCTCTATTATTGGGTGATAAGCCGGCAAAAGTGTACCCCAAATCCAAATCCGCAGCACAGCGCTTAACCGATCTCCAAGGAGGATGTACCTTTCAAAAGTTGGGTATCTTACCAAAGATTCATGTTGGCTCAGCCTGCTTTGCAACATCTGTACAGTATATTTTCCTTGTTTCACCACTTGATTTGAAACATTGTCACATACTTTTTCTACTTCTCTTCTATGGAATTCATATGCGTGAATTTGGTTCGTTGTTTGTTTTGTTCGAGCTCGAGTTGAGCCACTGGGTATCATGGTCTTCCGCGAGTCCCGGTCTTCGAATCTTTCAGCCTCGACCATTAGTTTTGGTAGAAGAAGCTCTCCGACCCTCCTCGACAAGGCATTTCTTCCTACTTTCAGAATTGGTGTAGCCGTCCCTTATCCAACAATACCGCAAAGACACCCATCCATACGTCAAATATATCCAGCCATACGAACCCACCCAAACGTACAAGGAACATTTCTCCTGGATGCAACTCCTCCACAGAGTCCCGCGAGACCTAAGCCGGAGGCTTCATTATCTGTCTTATCGTCTTCCACCACTGTGAATGAGAGCCCGAAGTTGATTGCTTATGGCGAACTCCCACAATGGGCCCAGGACAATGTTCACATCCATCATGGTTATCGGCCAATCTCTAATTCTGTTTCCACATGCCTTCGTTCCTGTATCCACAGACATACCGAGACCTTCAACGTGTGGTCTCATCTCATTCCATGTATAATATTCATCATTCTGGAAGGGGTAATAAGCTACTACCTCGATAGGCGCTACCCTAAACTCATACTCAAGGACCATGTTATTTTCGCATTTTACCTTCTTTGCGGGTCCCTATGTTTAGGAATTTCGGCCCTCTTTCATTCTCTCACCTGTCATTCTGAAAAGGTTCGCGACCTTTGGTTGAAGCTTGACTTTGCTGGGATTCTTCTTTTGATTCTTGGTTGTTCTATTTCTGCTATATATATGACTTTTTTTTGTGAACCAACCTTCCATTACGCATATTGGGGCATGGTAAGTGAACTCTTCCTTCGCACTCTCTTCGACTAGAACCGAAAGAATAAGCCAACTTGGGACAATGGATTATAGCTGATTTACAAGAATGATAGATAATAGCGATGTCAACCACCACTATGGTTTTCCTTCTCCTTCCGAGTTTTCAAGGACCTCGATGGCGTTCATCTCGAGTCGCGGCTTTCATCGCAACATCCGTTGCGGTTCTCATACCGTTTGTACATGCAATTGCTCTATTCGGCTTCTCGCAAGCTATGGAGCAATCCGGTATGCCGTACTACTTCGCCGAAGCGGTTTTGTTGCTCGCGGGCGTCGCTTGTTATGCTGTACGTCTCCTCACTTGCTCGAGCTCAAGCAAAAGCTAACTTGTGGGACAGAAACGATGGCCTGAATCCTGGTTACCCGGATATTTTGATATCCTTGGGAACTCCCACCAAATATTCCATGTTCTCGTTGTGCTGGCCATGTCTTTACATTTGGTGGGATTGTTGCAGGCGTTTGATTACAATGACCGGAACGGAGCTTGTCGTGTTGCGTAGATTTACGTTGGAATGTGGATGTACATATTTGAAGGAGGCGGCCGAGAGCGGGGTCCACGGCCTTGTGTAATGATAACGATAATGATAATTAGAAGGATGGGACAGGAAAAACATGGACGGGGATGGGTAACGTGTATTTGTACGTGTACCGAACAGGATTGAAATCATTAGGATCGGGATTTGAGGAAAAGTTGGCCATGTACATAAATTCCTCCATGTATTGTACCAAGAAGTATTTCACTGTGAAACCACAAAGTAATATCAGATGTTGGTACTCTCGCAGAATTAAACACTAAGCAAGCTGATGGTAGCAAGAGCATGACATACAAGCTGATGACGGCCGCAGGACAATATAGCGAAAAAGGCAAAAAAAAAGCAAAAGTCTGGAGATGAAGCAAGCTTCATCTCGCAAGTGTTGTAGTGCTACTGAGGATCGAACTCAGAACCATCTCGGAATACAGTTCAAATTGTGAACGAGATATCATAACCATTAGACCATAGCACTTATTTCATGCTAGTGGAGATCTTATTTAAATAAATGTATGAAACAATAACTTGGTTGTGTTTCTGCGCCAATGGGGATCTGGTCCTTCATCCGAGTCCGACGGATGAACTTGCATTAGAGTGGAAATACAGAGCTTTCATTGGCTGCGAGGAAGAGAACACATGGTTATGCATCGCTAGCTGTGTGGATCTGAGGTGGGAACACATAACGAACGTGGTGGTGGTGGTGGGAACATTCAGACGGCAGGAAATGCATAATGAAAAGGAAAAAGGGGCTGCCAGTTGAAACAGCGAAACAAAGGAAGCCAAAACGAAAGAACAAATCATGCAACCAAGACGATAAATAACCAAAAATACCAAAGAATACCCAAATTGATCTCGTGACTGTCTATTTGTGGCAGGTACGCAATTTGAGTTTCACAACTTCCAGGCGAACTCAAAAGATCGGTGGGTGGAGAGCTAGCCTTCCAGCATCATCATCACCAATACCCTTTTGGCTGAGCTGTCGAGCTGTCGCATAAACAAAATAAAAATCAACTAAAATCGCCATTCCTTCTTTTCTTTGAAAACTTCATCAACATATCTTACTGCTCCGAAAGGATTCTTTTACCCTTATCGTCGGCGCAACGGTGCATGATCCCCAATGGCAGGTCGTTTTGTTCGCGCGTCGAAATATCGTAAGCCTTGTCCGCTGCAACATCAGCCCGCTCGCCGATGGGCACGAGAGCAACTACTAACGTCTTGGAATATAGGACATGTCTTTGGTAAAGCGTCCAAGAAGGAGGCATGCTACGATAACCTACACATCAGTCGAAATGCTTGGGACACGAACTTGATAAAGGTGGGAAATCAAAAAATACTTGGGTATCGCGGAATAACGACAGCTCATAATTGAGATAGGTCAATCCTGAATATCTTTCGGTCAATTGGGAAGCTAGCGGTGGAGGCGCATTTGCTGTTATTCCTCTCAATGAGAAAGGTCGTCTGCCAGAACAACTTCCTTTGTTTCGAGGTCATACTGGCCCGGTTCTTGATACGGATTGGTGAGTTAGGTGATAGGTGGCAGATTAGGACCGTTTTGACCGTAGTTTAGGAACCCCTTCAACGATCGCATTATCGCTTCTGGATCCGACGATGGAAAGGTCTTCATATGGCAGGTACCGGAAGGGTTCTCTCTTTACCAGGATTCCGAGGAACCTGTTGATGTTGCGCCTGTAAGCAAATTGGCGGGACACTCAAGGTAAGTGGAAGCTACCGAGTCCCTCGAGAGCAATCTTAACAACGAGTAGAAAAGTCGGACAAGTTCTCTTCAACCCTGCCGCTTCCAACATCCTCGCATCTGCTTCGGGCGACTACACAATTAAATTATGGGACGTAGGCACCGGAAAGTCTCATTTGACCTTGAAACACGGCGATATCGTACAAAGTTTGTCCTGGAACGCGAATGGTACTCTCCTGGCCACGACCTCTCGAGACAAGAAGTTGCGCGTATGGGATGTTAGACAGGAAAAGCCTGCGTATGAAGGACCTGGACATACTGGGGCTAAGAACAGCAGAGTTGTATGGTTGGGCGAACACAATCGTTTGGCTACTACCGGTTTCTCTAAAATGAGTGATCGTCAAATGGCTCTATGGGATGTCGGTAACGCAAGAGAGCCAATTGGCGGGTTTACCGTCTTGGATTCTATCTCCGGTGTTTGCATGCCTTTCTGGGGTAAGCTCTTCTGCTGATGCTGTTGGATTTATGTTGACAGTGGTTTAGATGACGGCACACAATGTTTGTATCTTGCTGGTAAAGGGTAAGTGAATTCGGAGGAATTTTGGGAATGAAGCTAATAAGTTAGTGATGGTAACATTCGATACTACGAGTATGAAAATGACAAGTTCGAATTCTTGTCTGAGTACAAGTCGAGTGATCAACAACGTGGTATCGCATTCCTCCCGAGACGTGGTATCAATGTAAGTATATACGGTGTCTTTCATATGTGCAAAACTAATATCTTCAAGGTCCACGAGAACGAAGTTATGAGGGCATACAAAACTGTCAATGACACCTACGTGGAACCAATTTCTTTCACTGTTCCTCGACGCGCTGAAGTCTTCCAATCTGATATCTACCCACCTGCTACTGGTCTCAAACCAGCTGTCACAGCTGAAGAATGGCTTGCTGGTAAGGATGGGGTTCCTCCTAAGATCGACTTGGAAAGCGTATACGAAGGAAATGCTCCTGTCGAGGTTCCTTCCGATTACAAACCACCACCAGCTCCCGCTGCCGCCCCAGCTCCATCCCCTACCAAGGCAGCAGCACCACCACCAGCTAAGAAAGAACCCGAACCCACCCCGGTCCAGAGAGCCCCTCCCCCTTCCATATCCGAGCAAAAAGGTTCCATTTCGGCTATGGCTTCTAAGTTCCAGGATGAGGAGGAAGAGGAAGCCGACGATAATTCAAGCTTCGAGGAAATCCAAAAACCTATTCAAAAATCTGTGCCAGCTGCAGCAGCAAGAGTTGAACCAACAAAGACTGCACCACCAAAGGCGGCTCCGGTTTCTCAAGCAACTCCAAACAGCCAAGCACCTGCTGCATCTCCAACTCCCGCCACCATCCAGACTTCATCTGGACCAATTTCTGCCGTTGGTAGCCAACCATCCTCCAACAACCCGGCTGTCGAATCTTCACTGGCAGAAATCAAGAAGCTCTTGGAGGCACAGACAAAGACCATTACTGCACAAACCGAGAAGATCGGTCTATTGACTCAAGAGGTTGACACCTTGAAGATGAGGGTTGGTCCGGGCGATCAAAGCGAAAGGATTAGACAGTTGGAGCTAGAGTTAGAAGCTGCTAGGTCGTAGGTAGGCATTGGTTTGGTGGATATACTCTTTCTGCGAAAATCAGTACAGTACAGTTGAGTTGCATGGCACGTTTTCAGGTTCTAGAGCGAATGGCGAAATGAAATGAAATCTTGAAATCTCATATTGGCACGTGACTCTGTCGACGGTACTCCGTGAGTAAATTATCACAAGTGTCGGATGAGATTCCCTGCAGCGGCGGGATGTTTCCTATTGTTGGCTTGATTGTGTTTGATTCTCTACTTTCGTTCTAATCGTCATTCCTAAGCACCCGCCTGAGTAGAGCGTCTCTGTTTATCATGTTGCCTGCCACCGGAAATCAGACCGTTTTCCACTTGGCACACCTTTGCAGTCGCCCATTACTGTTTTTCGCATCGTGTACTGGGCGTCAGTCAACATCGAACTTGATGTGTAGTGATCTATCACCTTTCTATAAATCATTGTGTCTATAGAGTATTACACTTTGTCCTCTTTTTGGTGCAAGTAATTTATTCTTTGACTTTAGTTAGGTCGATATCATTGCAGTGTATTTTACATGTTTATGATGGTCGAACTTGCTCTGGTAAGGAAGGTTATTCTATACATAAGTGCGAGCCCTAGAAGCTGGTGGGTGAGTATTCGATCAGGCTGGCTTCTACGTAAAGTAAAGTAGTATATGCGATGTCCGGTATAATACCACAAAGTAGATACTGGATGGATAGAGTACGGGATTGAAAGAGAGAGATGGAGATAAATGAGTTCAGTGATGTGCCGATGCTTCAGGACTCCACAGCTACCTTCGCAGCGGCATTCTTTCTCAGAGGAATAGTAACTGAATCTTAGAGTTCCGTACTCTAGTAGATTTTCCAGGGCGAGTTATGTAATGAGCTTCCTCTTGGATAGGCTGCCGTATCCCACTGCAGAAGGAGTGGAAGAGCCCTGAGGTGGGGGGCGGACGCGGGGAGCCTTTGGGGGACTGAGAATTTTTGGAGACAAATGAAAGAGGAGTGAGATAAATGATATATAGAGGCTGAGGAGTGGAGTAGCTACTTGTTGCGTGGGATTGGGGATTTTGAGCTGGGAGGGGGGCGGCGGGGATTGACAGGCAGGCCATTTATCACGACGGCGACTGTGACAACCCGCCAACCCCGCATCACCCAATCAACAAATTTATATGGAACGACAGGAAAGCAATTTGGCAGGCTGGTTCCGTTCATTTATAAACTTCAAATTGCACTCAAACATTTCTCCTCAACGGGTCCATGAATCCATGATGCCACAACACAAGCAGACCGTTCAGCTCAACTGGGCTTCAGAAAGGGGTCTAAAGAGGGACGTGTACTAGCGAAGGAGCATTTTAGAATAAAATCTCCGATATTCCTCTCTAAAACTAAAACAAAATAAGTAAACATCATCTTATCGATTGCCTTTTTCTTATCTGACCTATCTTAGATCTCATAATATAGAAGGAAGGACTGGATGGTATAAAATGAATAGAGAATAGAACACGAGTCGCTAGATAACATAGAAATAACAAAATGAAAACACTTTACGGCCCTGCATCGACAAGGTACAATTCGACTGTTGAAACAAAGGTCGATGCAGCCGTTGCGCCATTTCCTATGGCCAACTCGAGTAATCCATCCTTGTTGACTGTTGAAAAGTTAGCCATTGCGCTTCATGGATTTGATGATTTGGCAGGGGAAGGAGGGACATACCATTAACCAACATTAATCTCCCGAATACCTGACCGTTGGCCCGACAAGTAAGACTCAGATCCACCGTGCTTACTTGGCAGACCAACGGGAATCCTGGCGGATCGAAGTCATAACCTACGACACCTGTTCTAATGACTGGTGGTGAGTTTCCTGTTGTGGCATACAACAGGTAAAGACCAGCTTCAAGGTAGCCAGTCACTGGATCGTACTGGAACGTCAATGGAACGTCTCCATACGGTTCTAGTCCAAAACCAACAAAATACTCATCCTCCATCTGGCCCATCAACGGAGTAAGATCGGCTCCCGTTCCACTATTCCGCGCGAATATTTGGAAGTTCGCAGGTATTGCCAACGGTCCAGACGATGGTGTGGCAGTAGCGGTCGATGAGGCTACCGTGGAGAGGTCCGCGCTAGTACTGCTTGCGCCCTGGGCTAGAGCTATTTGAATAGCAAGAACCGGGTCAAGCACACAAACTGCGAGCCCGATTTGCGCGCCAAGAACATTTCCACCAGTCACACAAGTTAGACCAGGGTTTAGGGCTGTCAGTTGAAGGACAGTGATACCGCCGGCAACGGCAACGTCTGTACAGCTGTCGCCTTCGGCTAGAATTGAATAATCACAACAGTTTCCTTCACTGAGATCGACGGTGCCTGTTGGCTTGCTGACTGATGGACAACCACTGTATGTTGTCTTTGTGCTTGATGATGATTTAGATGAAGGTGATGATCGGCTCGTAGTAGTAGCTGATGTGGTTGTGCGGACGCTGGAGGAGGAACTTGATGAGCGAGAGCTACTACTGCTTGTGGATGTCGAAGTGACTCCGAAGCTAGAGGAGCTGCTTGAAGATGAGCGGGAGCTCGATAATGACGATGAGGATCGCGAACTCGAAGATGACGATGAAGAACTGCTTGATGAACGGCTGCTGGAACTACTGGAGCTACTGCTGCTGGACCTGCTACTCGACGAGGATGATGTCGATGTACGAGATGTAGTGGAAGATTGGGAAGCGCTAGAGCTAGAGCTTGAACGGGAAGAAGATGATGACGAGCTGGAGCTGGAGCTGGATGACGACGAAGATGAACTAGAGCTTGTCCGAGAAGTAGAGGATGATGACGACGATGACGACCTTGAAGTGTTAGAAGTCGTAGAACTTCGGCTACTAGAGCTAGAGGTGCTGATACACCCAGGGGGTATGGGAACATTGTTGTAAATATTGACTACGCAAATCGCCGCACCGACTTGGAACAAAGGTATCAAATTCTCATTACAAATGAGGGTAGGGTTCATCAGCCGTAGTTGTAGGACGGAGATGTCGGCATCCGCTGCAAGTTCAGCGCAAGTATTACTTCGGGCTAGGATTGTGTATTTGCAGCAGTCGTTGTTTATGCTGAGATTGATAGTTCCAGGTGGTAGAGTAGCGACTGCACAGCGAGTGACTGTCGGACAGGCAGACGAAGTGGTACGGCTCGAAGTTGAACTGGAACTTGATGAAGAGCTCGTTGTACGGGAACTCGAACTCGAACTGCTGGATGATGAGCTCGACGAAGAGGAACTGGATTTGCTGCTACTTGAGCTCGAAGAGCTGGATGATGAGGAAGAGCTTGATTTGCTGCTGCTTGAGCTTGAAGAGCTTGAAGAGCTGGAAGTAGTGGTTTTGCTGCTACTTGAGCTTGAGGAGCTCGATGACGAAGAACTCGATGAGGAAGAGCTGTATTTACTGCTACTTGAGTTTGAGGAGCTCGAAGAGCTTGAAGAACTGGGCTTGGTACTACTCGAAGAGCTTAAACTAGAAGAGCTAGAACTTGAAGAGCTGGAAGTGGTGGGTTTGCTGCTGCTTGAGCTGCTTGAGCTGGAAGAGCTAGAAGTCGAAGAGCTTGAAGTAGTTGGTTTGCTGCTGCTTGAGCTGGATGAGCTGCTACTTAAGCTAGATGAGCTTGATTTGCTGCTGCTGCTGGATGAGCTTGACGATGAGCTCGATGAGCGGGAGCTACTACTCGATGAAGTCGTTGTAGTCCGAGTACTAGTGCTAGAAGTTGTAGTTCTGCATTCTGGCCTGTAGTCATCAAATCTCACCCTCACACAAACAGCAGCGCCAACTTGAAGAAGTCGTGCGCTGGGCGAAACACAATTCAAGAGAGGATTGATCAACTGCAACTGAAGAATGGAGAGATTGGAGTTGGCAGCGAGAGATTCGCAGGTGTTGCCTGTAACAATGATTGTGTACTCACAACAATCGTCTGTGCTTAGGATATCAATTTCTTCAGGCTTTGGTGCTGATGTACAGCGAGGAGTAGTTGCACAGGAGAGAGTTGAGGTGGAGGTCCGGGATGTAGATGAAGGGGAGGTGGTGGTGGTAAGGAGGCTTGAGGAAGAAGAAGAAGATGAACGGCTTGATGAGGATTTGGAAGAGCTGGAGCTAGAGCTGCTTGAAGTGGACGACGATGAGGATGATGTTGGTACAGAGGAAGAACTGCTCGAGGAGGATTTTGTTGAGCTACTGGATGACGATGTTGTAGGCTTCGAAGAACTACTTGAACTAGAGCTGCTAGAGCTTGATAAGGAACTCGAAGATTTGGTACTGGAGCTGCTTGAACTAGAAGAGCGCGAAGAGCTACTCGATGAGGAACTGCTTGAACTTGATGAACTCGGGCTTCGTGAAGACGACGAGGAGGAACTAGTTGTTGGCTGCGAGGAACTGCTTGAAGATGAGCTCTGCGATGAACTACTCGATGACGAAGTAGTAGGCTTTGATGAACTACTCGAGCTTGACTGCGAAGAGCTACTCGATGAAGAACTCGTTGTCCGTGATGATAAGCTACTGGAACTCGAGCTACTCTTTGACGAGGTGGTAGAAATTGAACTTGAGCTGCTGGAACTAGAGCTGCTGGAACTAGAGCTGCTGGAACTAGAGCTGCTGGAACTAGAGCTGCTGGAACTAGAGCTGCTGGAACTAGAGCTACTAGAACTCGAACTACTCTTCGATGTCGTGGACGAAGAACTACTCTTTGAAGTTGAGCTACTCGAACTTGAACTGCTCTTCGAGGAGGTGGTGGAAAGCGAGCTTGAGCTGCTGGAACTTGATGTCGTGGATGAAGTTGTTGGCCGAGAAGAGGAGCTGCTAGATGACGAGCTCGAAGAACTTGAGCTAGAGTTTGACGAGGTTGTTGTACGGGAGGTGGAGCTGCTGCTTGATGAGCTGGAACTCGATTTCGTAGAACTGGAGCTAGACGACGAACTCGAAGAACTTGAGCTAGAACTGGATGAGGTTGTTGTTCGGGAGGTGAAGCTTGAAGAGCTGGATGAGGTTGTCGGGCGAGAGGTAGAGCTACTGCTTGACGACGAACTCGAAGAACTAGAACTAGAGGTTGATGAGGTTGTTGTACGAGAGCTGCTTGATGACGAACTCGATGACAAACTCGATGAGGTTGTTGTGCGAGAAGAAGATCTGCTACTTGACGACGAAATCGAAGAGCTCGAACTAGAGGACGAGGTTGTTGTGCGGGAGGTGGAACTGCTACTGCTTGAGCTAGTGGAAGATTTCGACGTACTGGACGAGGAGGTTGTAGTCCGGGAAGTCGAGCTGCTAGTGGAACTAGTTGATGACAGGCTAGTCGAAGATGAACTTGACGAAGATGACTTGGAACTGGTAGAGCTGTTTGAGCTACTTGAACTACTTGATTTGGAAGTGGAAGAAGTGATAGAGCTGCTTGAGGTACTTGAGCTACTTGACTTGGAAGTGCTAGATGAGCTTGTTGTGGAGGAACTAGACGACTTCGAGCTGCTGGAACTACTGGTAGAGCTGCTTGAGGTGCTTGAGCTGCTTGACTTGGAAGTCGAAGTGGTAGAGCTGCTTGAGCTACTTGACTTGGAAGTACTAGAGCTACTTGAGCTGAAAGTGCTAGATGAACTTGAGCTTTTGGATGAAGAGCTGCTGGAGCTAGACGAGCTTGTCGTGGATGAACTAGGCGGCTTGGAGCTACTGGAGGAACTACTAGAGCTGCTGGTGGTTGGGCTTGTCGTCGACGAAGAAGAAGATTTGGAACTACTTGTCGTCGATGAAGAAGATGACTTGGAGCTGCTGGAAGAGGAGCTTGTCATCGATGAAGAAGAAGATTTGGAGCTACTGGAGGAACTGCTTGAGGTACTGCTTGTTGTCGATGAAGACGAGGACTTGGAACTGCTGCTAGAGCTGCTTGAGGTACTGCTCGTTGTTGATGAAGAAGAGGGCTTGGAACTGCTAGTTGTCGACGAAGAAGATGACTTGGAGCTGCTGCTCGTGGAGGTGGGGCTTGTTGTAGACGAAGAAGATGATTTGGAGCTACTGGAGGAAATACTGCTTGTTGTCGATGAAGAAGAAGATTTAGAACTGCTTGTCGTCGACGAAGAAGACGACTTGGAACTTGAGGTGCTGCTCGTTATCGATGAAGAAGAGGACTTGGAACGGCTGCTAGAGCTGCTTGAGGTACTACTCGCTGTCGATGAAGAAGAGGACTTGGAACTGCTGCTCGTTGTCGATGAAGAAGAGGACTTGGAACTGCTGCTAGAGCTGCTTGAGGTACTACTCGTTATCGATGAAGACGAGGACTTGGAACTGCTGCTAGAGCTGCTTGAGGTACTGCTCGTTATCAATGAAGAAGAGGAGTTGGAACTGCTAGAGCTGCTTGAGGTACTACTCGTTGTCGATAAAGAAGAAGATTTAAAACTGGTAGTTGTCGACGAGGAAGATGGCTTCGAGCTACTGGAGGAACTACTTGTCGTCGATGAAGAAGATGACTTGGAGCTGCTAGAAGAGCTGCTTGAGGTACTACTTGTCGCTGACGAAGAAGACGACTTGGAACTGCCAGAAGAGCTTGAGCTCGAGCCGTTTGACGTGCTGCTAGATGTGGTAGAAGACGATATCGATGTCGTGGTTTTCGACGAAGAACTAGAGCTCGAAGTCGTGCTCGACGAAGAAGAGACTGTTGAGCTACTACTGCTTGTCGACTTGCTGGAAGTGCTTGATCTGGAACTAGAAGTGCTTGAGCTGGAAGTGCTTGAGCTAGACGAGATAGTCTTGGTACTACTCGAGCTGGAAGTGCTTGAGCTGAACGAGCTGGATTTTGTACTGCTTGAGCTGGAAGTGCTTGAGCTGGATGAGCTCGACTTGGTACTGCTTATGCTGGAAGTGCTTGAGGAACTGGAAGAGCTGGATTTACTGCTGCTGGAGCTGGAAAAACTTGAAGTGGTGGTCTTGCTGCTAGTTGAGCTCGAAGTACTTGAGGAACTGGATGAGCTGGACTTGCTGCTGCTTGAGCTGGAAGTGGTGGCCTTGCTGCTGGAAGAGCTGGTACTGCTTGAGCTTGACTTCGAAGTACTTGAACTCAGTGTACTAGAGCTTGAAGAGCTTGACGATGTTGACTTGCTGCTGGTTGAACTGCTTGAAGTGCTTGAGGTGGTGGTCTTGCTACTGCTTGAGCTGGAAGAGCTTGAAGTGGTGGTCTTGTTGCTTGAGCTTGAGCTAGAAGAGCTGGAAGAGCTGGAAGAACTAGACTTGGTACTGCTTGAGCTTGATTTCGAAGTACTTGAACTCGTAGTGCTAGAGCTTGATGAACTGCTCTTCGTACTAGTCGAGCTAGATTTCGAACTACTAGAAGTGGTAGTCGTAACAGATGTCGAGCTAGGTCGTGAAGTCGTCGTCGTACAAGGATTAACCGAAACGATACACGAACAGGCCGACGAAATTGCAGACTTCCCATAGCATCTATCCACAAATGGAGGCAAATCCGTGCGCCAATCGTTGTGTGTGAAGTAATTGCAGAATTTGGTGAATTCGTAGTTGTCCTTGCATTGGTTGTAGCAGCGATCCTTGGTACAACTGCTGTAGGGAGGTGGAAGAAGGCTGCATGAGGAAGTGGATGTGGGTTTGCTGGTGATGGTGCTGGGGGTCGAGGATGTAGAGGTCGAGCGGCTGGTGGTTGTCGAAGAGGATTTTGATGTAGAACTAGACGTTGAACTGAGGGATGAGGTTTTTGATGTGGAGGTTGAGGAGCTAGTGCTTGTCGAAGACGGTTTTGATGTAGAGCTTGACGTTGATGTGGGGCTTGATGTTGAAGTCAGAGATGAGATCCTGGATGTACTGGTACTTATGGAAGAGGAGTTTGACGTAGAACTTGAGGTTGAAGGCGAAGGTGAGGGTGTGGATGTGCCAGTGCTTGTCGAGAAAGGTTTCGACGTAGAACTTGAGGTGGAAGGAGGAGGCGAGGGTACGGATGTGCTAGTGGTTGTGAAGAAGGGTAATGATGTAGAGCTCGAGGTAGAGGGTGGAGGTGGGGGTTGAGTTGGGCTAGTGTATGTGGTACTTGAGTTCGTGAACGGTGGTTGCGTGGGGAAAGTGAAGGTTTTGGAAGTGCTGGAAGACGGTGGTGGAGGAGTGTTTGACGGGGAAGTGGAAGGTGGAGGAGTTTTTGACGTAGAAGAGGAAGGCGGGGGTGTAAAAACAGAACTAGTGCTTGTACTCACCGGCGCAGTAGTTTTCACAGAACTGGCGCTTGTGCTTGTGGTACCCGGGGGAGGAGCTGTCACAGAACTACTGCTTGTACTTACCACTCGAGTAGAACTGGTACTTGTCGATGGATACGTGCGCGTAGTCTTTGGAGTAGTCGAGGTTGACGAAGTCGTAGGACGCGACTTTGTCTTCGTAGGGCGCGACTTCGTCTTCGTCGAACGCGATCTAAAACTCTTAGACTTGGTCGTCGTCACCGAACATGCCGGGTCCCAACAATCACCAAAGTTGCGTCTGCACCCATTTCCACAATATTCCATATCATCACCGCACATATAATCCTCGGCGCAACAATCTCCATACCCGCTCCCTTTACACATCACACCGTTTCCACAACTGCCATCGAGGGAAGCTTTGTAACATGAGCCGAAACGTGACTGGCAGCCATTTCCGCACTCCGTCGCTGAGTCCCCACATACACCATCAGCGCCGCAACAAGATCCAAATTGGGTTCCCTCGCACGTCTTGCCGTTGCGATACCCGCAGTAGCCGTCTGTGGATGGCGAGGGAGGGAATTTCTCTTGATCGAATCGAGGCTCGGGTGGTGGACTCGGGAAGTGGTAATAATAAGAAGGAGCATTGTAGCAAGTTGTTGCTGAAGTAGTAGCCGTTTCTGGCTTTTTGGTCGATTTTCTTAACCCGTCAGCGCAGTTCATCCCAACTTAGGAAATACTTACTTTGAATAAGTCCTGGTATACGACTTATGTGGATAGGTCTTCGTTTTCGACCTAGGCGGCGTCAAAGTGGTCGTATAAGTGACCTCTGTAGTGATACAGGTCGGAGCATTGGTAATATGAATCGAAGTTGTACAGTCATCAATTGAAAAGACAGTATTCGTGGTAAAGCAGGTATCGACCGAGATGGGCAATTCAATGATTGTAAAGATCTCACAGATCTGATTCGCGCTGGTGAAAATCGTATTCTCGATGTGGTTTTCACATTCGTCACAATGAGCGGAAGCGATTCCTAAAGCCGAAGCCAAAAGAATAGCGATGTTTGGGAAATACATGCTGCAAAAAGCAGTAATGAACGACTGCAAAGTTTTGCTAAGTGTAAAAAGGTCTGATTCTAACGACAGGAGATATTATAAACAGAGACGCTCTATTCAGGCGCGTGCATAAATTGTGAGGCATGTGGATTGTAAACACATTCTTCAAAACGCGATGAGACTATCAAACACGATGAAGATCTAAGACAAGGTCGGGACCTAGCCTTAGGAATGAACATTAGAACGAGCATATTTCCCACATCAGAGATAAGTATATTGCCAGTCAATAGGTAGATGCTTAAATTCTCGTGTGGGCGACATCAAAGTGAACTGTGAAAACATCCTCCATCAATCATAAGTATCCACTTGAATGACACTACGACGTTGGCTAACGGAGGAAGGAACTAGGATCTTCAATTTGATGTTAGTTGCTGTTATGGAACGCGGAGGAAGTAAAGAGTCTTCAACAGACCGTACTGGACTGGGGTGTTGACTTTGTTGGGACATCGATTAGATGGCCTCCAATTTTGAGTCATGATCGAGAGTGTTGAAGTTACGAATTTGGGTACTTACGATGGTGACAGGCTCCCGCGAGGGGTTTATGAAAGCTTCGTAGAACGAAGGGGTGCGAAGATGAGGTCTTTCAGATGTCTGCCGCGACGTCTGCCGCGACGTCTGCCGCGACATCCCCTTGTGGGAAAATTGGGAGGCAAAGGAATGTTTGGTTGGAAGACATATATTTCAAAGTTGTGCTTCGAAGATATTGGTGAACTCGGATTTCTAGCGCACCATGTTCGGAGCATGCTTGAATTCCCCCTTCATACCTTCATGCAGTAATTCCTCCGCAACCTCTTACTATCCAACGACGGCTTTATGCGCTCAATTGCCTCCAATGTCTCCAGAAAACAATTGCATAAAAGACATGGCCAGAAATGCCTTGATATAAGCCATACCGGCGCCACCCTCACTGGTAGGGAGAACGACATTCCGATAGGCTTATCGGAACTTCCAATAGGCCTATCGAACCCCATATAGCCCCCCTCCACTCGGATATACCAGATCCAATGCTCTTCGCCAACTTCTCTTTCCCAACCTCTTCAACTCTCATGCCTCAGCTCTTCCCCCTCTGTAGCATATTTCATTTGTGTTCGCGCGAGACGGAGTGCGAGTTCTGGTTGCGATCATGATACAAACGGATCTTTCGCTTTTCATTCTTGCGGGACTGCTAAACTAGAATGGATGCTTGGGATAGTTAGTAAGCTTTCCAGTTTTGATTCAACTTCACAGAAGGATGCAAACTTACTCTCTCGCACCACCGTGTCCTCCTCCAAGGAGACAATTTCTACGTTGACTAGATACAACCCACATCGCGCTGGAATTCCGGTCTATCTCCCGCAGATCTGTTTCCACACATGCAATCTGCCCCTCATTCCATGTATTTTCGTTACCTTACTGCCTGAATGCCTTAATTGCTTAGAGCCTTAAGGCCTGGGTACCTGAATTCAAAGCCTTCGGTAAATGGCGGCTAGGAAGCGGGGTTGACGCCCCCCGCAGACCTCACGTGTGCCACAACAACATAACTACGCAACGTCGTGAGTCCGTACTGTCTAAGATGCAAAATTTCATGTTCGAAGTAATCGAAAGGTACAGTATGGAGAATACCTATCGGTAGGTTTTCTTGAGGTTATTCAGTCCAAGACGTACGTTTTGTTGAAGTTCTTTAAGTTCCTCCTCAATTATGGGAGCCCTCACCTGCAAACTCTCATCTTCACTTTTCAGGATTCTGGATCTTGGATTATCAGTCGTGAAGATATCTGGTCGTGAAATAATGGTTATCTAATGCCCTGTTCCTGCTTGCATTTGGCTCATACCCGTACAGTCACGGTCGTACTTCCTCCAGCATGCGTCGTAGATGAAACCATGACGACAGGAAGGTTAACGTAAATCCCGTATTTTGCATACAGAAAACAATCCAAGCGAGTGAGTCCCCTTTCCGTTCCTTCTCAATATGGCGTGCGTCCCTCCAAGCCATCTATCAAGGTAGAGTCACGAGTTATTGTTTACCACTTCACCTTTAAACTCTTGTTGTGACTCAACAGCCCTCGCTTGATTGAAGAGGAAGGAACCTTCCGCCAAGAATTTCCTCTATATCTCGCACTTCTGCTCCTCCCAAATTTCCTTTCTTCCTTTTTCTCGACATCCCACCAACTGCAGGTAAAATTTCCCAACCACTGCGAGCGTCTGCTCTATTCAGTTGTACTGACCTTTGGAATAGTCTCTTCTTGTATTCCATCACTAAATTCAACCACCTTCAGTGAGTAAAGAATCCAATTCCCGTCTCGCTGCTGTTTGTATTAATATCGTGGTTTTAGGTATGCCTAAACGCGCAAGATCGCCATCCCCGCCTCCGTATCAGGAATTGGACAAAGTACATTACCATCCAAACATCCTCTCTTTTCACTTTTCGTTTGTTCGTCATTGTGTATGGTGGTTTACTAACTCGATGATAGCCTTTCAATGGAGAACTGCCCAAGTCTGCCAAGAATGCGCGTCGACGACAAACAAAACGTGCAAATCAGGCGAAGGCTGCGGATCCTGTATATCGGAATGCTGTGGAGACTCTTCGAAAAGAGGATGATCGTGATCCGGATGCTCTGGCAGTTTTTCAGTCTAAGAACGCTAGAAACTACCCCCGGCATACGATAGCTCGCGATGGTGTCGTTCCTGTACAGTCCATTGGTTCTGCACAGCAGTTTGGTGCTCACCGCCGCCCAAGTAAGGCTCATCACATTTTCATTCTTTTTGCAAGTTGCTGATCCCATCTCAGTTCCAGGACGTACAATAGCGAATACTAGAACCAGACGCGGTACGTCCTCTCTCTTCACTTTCCTAATTCACCTTTCCTTTTGCTTTCCTCTCCTCACCTCACCTTTCCTTTCATTTTCCTCTCCTCACCCTTCCACCTCTGTCTCCTCTGGTCAGCCAATACTAACTGTTTTGGAGACCAGGACCAAGATGCTTCCGAGCGACCTCCGTCTGGTATCGGCTCCCTGCGGGGGGATTTACCAATGGAGGAAGCTCCAAGCCAGGACCAACACCAAGACCAGGATCAAGACCAGGATGCCCCATCGCGCATTGGCTCCACTCGGGGAGATCTGTTGGAGGAGGAGATGGTGCAAATGAACTTTGTGCTGGGTATGTGTCGATTCCTTTCACTTAATTGCGAGAATATACACTTACTAACATGATTTAACATTAGAGAGCGGAAGGGAAGTCTCGGGGTTGCTGCCAGCGCACTGGAGGGGCGTTCCTTATGACTGTTTTGAGGACGTAAAGGCTAGGGTATGGCGGGAAAATTAGTTCTGTTAGAAACAATGTTTGAAATAGTTTAAAAGATTTGAAATCAATCTCTCGGTTCTGCCTCTATCGTTTCCATCCAATGTCCCATACCTATCCAATGTCCCATACCCATCCAATGTTCTGCTCCTATTCAATATCCCGCTCCCATATAGTATTCCTACTCAATCCAATGTCTCAATCCAATCCAATGTCCTGTGTCAATCCATTATCTGTTTCAATCGCACATATCGTTCCCTGTTGAAGCAATATACCACTTCAGACAATGGAATTACTTGAGCTAATGGGACCCCCTGAGACAACTAAACCACTTCGGTTATGGGAAATCTAGATCGGAATAAAATTCCATCTATTAGGGATTTACGTTAACCTTCCTGCCGCCATAATTCTATCTACGATATATGTTGAAGGAAGTACGACCAGAGGGAAAACAGAGCATTGGTTTATTTTCTGTCTGCAAAATTTGGGTTTTACGTTAACCTTCCTGCCGCCATGCTTCCATCCACGATTTCCATTACCCTTTCTACTGTCCTGACTTCATCTACGACGCATGTTGGAGAAATTACAACCATGCAGAAAACAGAGCATTAGATAACTGTGAAAATTGTGAACCCAAAAGTATGTGACTTGTGGGTTTACAATACTATTTACTTTACGACAGGACATCTTCAAACCTGGAAATCCAGGAAGCATAGTATTGCAAGATGAAGACCAGGCTTTGTATGTTAGAAATCCCAGAAATGAGAAGATAACCCCAGTTTCACCTTTACATCCATCTATGATCGAACTTCCACAAAACGTGCGTTTTTGATTGGGTAATCTCAATATTTCTTATCTATTGACATAACTCATCCCGTACACTTCTATTGTGTCCAATATAAAATCTTGCGTTCTTTTAAACAATACTGACTTGCGGCGCTACGTTGTATATTGTTGCGATGAGGTCTAATATCACGTGTGGGAATATCGCTTCCTAGCCGCGATTACCGAAAGGGTCGTAGTTGATCCCCCACCCTACTCCCCGCATGTATACCGTTGGTCCACGGCTATGTCCCACCACAAACCCTGTATGGGGAAGCTTGATTACTAATATACCGGGAGATCGACAAGGATTTTCAGATCCAAAGACGATAGTTCGATTCTATCTATACTCATTACTTTTTACATTCTGCGTATATACTTATTGAGAGCAGAATTTGCATACATATAGCCAACAACATCTAGGACTTCTCAATAAATATAGGGCATGTAGTCTAGTGGTTATGACGCTTGTCTCGGAGTGTGATCTAGGAACTGGAGGAGACTCCCTGCGGGGAGATCCAGAGGCGGGTGTCCTAGATCTACCGTGAGTACAAGAGACGATAGTTCGACTCTACCCATGCCTAATTTTTTTTTCATTATTGCATATAAAGTCTTAGAAATGTATCAAGAGGCTCGACTCCAAGTCATCGGCAGGTGGTGCAGCAGCCTCGGTGGTTAAACCGAGTGTTTGACTAAGCAGATAAAAATCCACGAGCACCCGTGTATGTAGAAGTTAACAGGCTTGTTGGACTTGTGATGGTGCAAGACGCTCCGCAGAGCTTGATGGAACTGTCGTCTGTTTTAAGTAAGTTTTATTCTTCGGTGTGGATGTGGAAAGCACCGAAGAGGATACTGCAAATGCGCGAAGTGTAGTTATCACGACTTCTACCACGACTTCTACCACGACTTCTACACGACTTTCACCACGAACTTCATCGAGCTTATCCTGCGGCGCTTTCTATATTCTTGCGACATTGCATGGATGATGATGATCGACCAAGATTTCACGGATCGCGCGAAGTTCATGAACCAAGACAACCATGCCGATATATGTTGTTCCCGTTCAATTAATACCTTTATGTCTTTACTTGCTAACTTATCTATAGATCATAGCCCTTTGGAAGTTCATGTACAAGCGTCCAGATATTCAGCCACTCGACAACGAGATGCCTGTCAATAAATGGCCGGTTCGTGCTGCGATTAGACTCTCTCCGGCTTGTCCCTGGGTCGACCTTCATAAGGATATAAAATAAGGCAAACTAATTCTGATTGGTTCTGACTTCCTTTTCCTCAGCAATACATTAGATTAAGACAACAATACAAATGAACATCATGCAAGTGTGATCAGCCAGTAGGTAGGTGAGCTTGCCCTGCTTACGGCCCTGCTTTACGGCCATGTTTGTGGCTTCGGGCTAACATTTGCGACAACAGTTGATTTTGCACTGGGCCTGGACGACTAACATACCCTGACCTGTGGTCATGTATCGATAAGCGTTATAAGCAATAATATTACTGGAAGAGGGAACATACAAAAGGTGGCACGGGGCGACGGTTCAAGCGGACACGGCGGGTGGTGGAGAACGCTTTAAAAAGCGGGCTACAATGGGGGAAGATAAGGCATTCGTGTAATTCATCAGTAAGTACTTGGTCACTTTCTCTTTGCTGGAAATTCTACCTTTCCTGAATATTCTCTCTCTCTTGGACATTCTCTCTTCCTCTCTTGAATATTCTCTCTTTAATTGCTAACTCTATCTGGTATCATAGTGCCCAATGCAAGCAACAGACCACCCAGACGCAATGAGCTCCGCAACAGGGCTCGACGCCGCGCAGGCAATCGACCTGGTTGTAACGCTGCTGCCACCAATCTGTCTGACTCTCGTGCAGCGAGAATGTTCGAATCAATAGTGCCCGAAGAAATGAACTCCAAAACAGGGTCAGATACTGTATAGCCAGTCAACTTGGTCTTAATGCTGGCGCCATCGATCCGTCTGACCATTGTGCAGTAAGAATGTTCAAATTAATGGCGCCCGACAGTAGGTAGATTGAAATGGGAAGGGTCTGACATTACCTAACTACAGAAATCGTCGTCGCATTCGCAAAAACGAAGCCGCCAACAAAGAAAAGTACGGTCCTCAAAAAGAATGGCGCGATGGAAGAGGACAGATCCACACGATGAGCAAGCCATAAAGCAGTTCGAGATAATGGGTCCAGGTACTTCGACGCTGGTATAAGAAGTGTCCCTGGCGTTGGTGCCGTTCCAGTATGTATCATTCTTTGAACTCTTGTTTTACCTCAGCTGACTCTCAAGGCCACCATACCTCTTACCGAGCAAAAAGAATGGCGCGATGAAATCAAGACAAATCCACACGATGAGCGAGCTAGAAAGTTGTGCGCTTGGGTTCAGGTAGCCGCAACCAAAGACAGGTGCGGTCCCAAAAGGAATAGCGCAATGCAATGAAGGCAAATCTACATGATGAGCGAGCGAGAAGGTTGTTCGATATATGGGTCCAGATAGTTCGTATGCTGGTATGAGGTTTGTCCCTTGAAGACAAAATTAGGTGGGAGAAAGGATAAACATTTCGAAGTACGAACAACCAAATAATGAAATGGTAATGGGAGACATACGACATTGGCCCGTTTAGGAAATGGAATGGATGCGCGGTTCCACGGAAGGATTTGCTGGTTGGCGGACAGGCACAGGATTTGAGGGTGGATATGCAGGAGAATGTGCGAGTCAGCGGACAGGAAGGTCCATTGCATTTAATGCGGGTAATTGATAGATACTGCTCTCATATTAACATCGAAGTATGCGCTTTCGTTCAGGCTATCAAATATATCCACAAAGACGTTTACAAGGCTTCGGGTCGTACTACGGTTGACGTGATGACAGCAGATAATGAGTTTGCCCGTTATATCCAGGCCCGTTACGTGGGACCGTTGAAACAATCTGGGGTTTGAATTCCCTGCACATGGGCCAGCGAAGATGTCATTCTCTACTTGTACGCGATGCTACCTACGAACTTGGATTCCGGTATTCAGAGGCAAAGAGAATACACACATATCGATAAAAAAGTTTTCAACAATAAGCAGAGTTGATGGAAAAGAAGACTGATCCTTCCGGTTGAACATCCGGTGTCCCATAAAGGCAGAGATTTCCCAGAGCGCTACCCCTTCTCGATTCATCGTTTCAGGGTGCTGTTGTATCGGACTAAAAGCCGGCCACTTCCTCATTCCGAACTGTTGTCCGGTCTTCTCCCCGACACTCAAAGCTTCCCCGATCACATCCTCATTCCATAGAGCTGCCCTGGCTCTCTCCAATTGGTTCTTCATTCGGCTTCTCGAAAGTACTGCTTCATGGCAGCAATCCGTGCCGTCGTAGATACCAGGTCCCGACTCAGCTTCCCGCAAGGACTGCTTCATAGCAGCAATCCACACCATGCTGTTTCATCACAGCAGTCCGTGCCTTCGCAGAAATCTGATTCCGAGTCGAATTTCGCAGGTTCTGCTTCATAGCAACAATTCGTGCCGGTTTCGTGGAAACCGTAAGAAACAGAAGGTTGAAGGGGAGCATATGGCATTCTAGCACTCGCAGCCACTGACAGGCAAAGGAAACAGAAGGTTGAAGGGGAGTATATGGCATTCGGGTACCCACAACCACCAGAAAGTTGAAGGGGAGCGTATGGCATCCAGGCACCCAGAGCCACCGATAAGCCAAGAAAACAGAAGCTTGAAGGCTGTAAGTCAGACGGAGCAGCGGTATGGAACGAGGAATCAGTCGGAGAGAGATTGAAGTCAAACAAGGCAACACTATGGAACGAAGAGCCAGCAGGGAAAGACTTAAGTCAGGTAGAGCAGCACTTTGGAACAAGTAGCCGATCGGAGAGATATAGGGCGGACTGGGCAGTACTCTGGAACGAGGATCCGGTTGGAGTCTTACAACCCAAGTAATTCTATTATCTCAAGTAATTTCATCATCTCAAGTGATTTCATTGTATGAAGTAGTATAGTGCTTCAATTGAGAACAATATATAGAATTGAAACGAGACAATGAAAATAAGCTAGAGTAAGATACTACTTTCCAAACTTTCTTCGACAACGTTCCACATATCTAGATAGTATGGCCATCTCTTAATAATAGAGCGCTTTTGCTTTCCCCGATGTCAAAATCTTCTTCGACATCGTTCCACATATCTAGGTAGTATAACCATCTCTTGATGATAGAATACTTTTCCTTTTTGTAATGATCTTCCTTGATGATGGAGCGCTTTTCCTTCTTGTAACGATCTTCCTCGATGCCATGTGGTCCCCTTCAACATTCTGTTTCCATATGTAGTGGTCGTTGTACTTAGTGCCTGAAAGCCATATGCTCCCCTTCTAACTTCTGTTTCCATATGTAGTGGTCATTATACTCATCATTCTTGTTGATGGGAGGAGGAGATATGGTTCTGCAAAACCTGGGGGTTGTTGCGGTCGGCCTGCAGGGTGAACTTGTGCTCGCCTTCTACCTTGTGCTCTCTTCTACCTTCTGGCCGTTGTCCTGCTCCACTGCATTATCCTATTTCACTCTATTGTCCAATTCCATATTTATTCTCTCGCTTCACCTGGTTGTCCCGCTCACTCCATTGTCCCCAAGCACGAATCGATTCGATGAGTCGTATCTTCATGGCCTTGTTGGCATAGTCCAGGGCACAGCAGTATAACGTAAGTGGCGAATGAATATTGAAGAAGACAGCCGAGCTCAGTAGGTTGCAGTATCTCTTCAATCAATATATCCTTGGAAGACTCTGGAGTAATGGTTTGGAAGATTTGAAATCAATCTCTCGGTTCTGCCTCTATGGTTCCAATCCAATGTGTCTTTCCCATCCAATGTGTCTTTCCCATCCAATGTGTCTTTCCCATCCAATGTGCCTTTCGCAGAATTCTCAAGATGTGATTGCGATACCAGCGTATGATACTCTAGCAGTCTTCGGCCAATTCGTTCTGGTCGCGTCGAGGTAAATCATTTATTGCGCTTTCAGGTATCGGTAGGCCGCTCAGTTTTCACTAGGTATGAGTTATTGTCAATCTTACTGACCTTCACTGGTATGAGTTTTATGAGCGTTTATTTCCTTACATGCAAAGGGTGCGTTTCGTCTTGGACCTAGAGGTTGGCCGATAAGTAATACTATTCACTGTTTTCGTAGGTAAACCCGACCGACTCCATTTGCCTCTGAAGTTGTCTAGGCTTCCCTCATTGTCTATCAGGTTTTGGTTGGATGAACTAATTATATGTTATATACTATTTCATACTTTCCATAAAGAAACACTTCCAAAAACTCCATATTCATCAGCTTATCCCAAAGAACCCCCCCAATTCTCAACCCAATCAACCTAACCAATCAACAAGCAATCAACAAGACCAACTCTTTGCAGTCGTATTCTCCCGAATCGAAGTCCCCGACGCATAAACCCCAATAACGCAAATCGCCGCGCCACAAACCATCATGCCTCCATTAACCAGTGTCAATAATACCTTTCCATAGCCTTTCGTCCACCTCCCTTTATTGATACATAACCAGAAAATACCAGGCAATCCGAACGTAAACCAGGATGCGAAAAGAGACGAGACGAGACCGAGGAGCTCATTGAAGAAGGGGATGGACAGGGCGATGATGAAAGCAATGACCCAGAGGAGGAGCGTTATGCTGAGCCAGGAGATGGTGGCGGTACGCGTGCGTGTGTTGATGTGGTGGGGATGGCGGGCGAAGATCCGGTTGAAGATGTATTTGGAGGCGACGTGGCCGAAGATTACGCCAGCGATGATGATCTGCAGGCAAAGGTTAGCTTTTGGTTTCACTGCAGAAAGAATGAAATGATGAAGGGGTGCTGTAGCATGAGTGAAGGGAGACTTACAGTCGGAATGGCGATTCCAAAGGCGATTTTCGATACCAGGACACCAGCAGATGAGAGAGCGGGAGACTTCACAGTCGCTCCTGTGTAGATGTAAATGACGATGGCTACGATGATATACATGGTTATATCGCATGTTTGGAGCAACGCAAGCGATTTCGGGAAATCCCTAGGATCGCGAAGTTCGGCCATGAAGCCGAAGAAAGCTACGTGACCACCTAGATAGTGATGAGTAGTCTGCTTTGAGTTTGAGTGGCAGGGGTAGACTTACCATAAGCGAAGAGAATGTTAGCAATAGAAAGGAATGCCTCTCGGAATTTCAACCCTGGTTTGGGCCAAAGACTGTATTGATTATGCGCAGGTTTTTCCACACCGACTGCAACCATCGTGATGACCACCGCGATGGTTATACTTGCGAAAGCTATTTCAATATGTCAGCCCTGATGCAGCCCACAAACCCACAGACAGCCACTCACAAGCAATCGACATATACGACATCTTCTTGCACGTTCGCGGAATATCCAGCACCCAAAAAACCGCCATCCCCACCACACCCCACACGATATTACAGACGCTATGCGAACTCAACGTCTGCAGACAAATAATCCACGTCAGAATATGACTCGCCATACAGAAGACCAAAAAGATAATATACGCCCCAGCCCCGAACTCCCGCCCGAACCGCTTCATCCCGACCAGCGAGAACAGCACTTCGATCGAGTCGGCCATGCTATGGATCTGCGGATACGCCTGTCGGAACTGATACATGACGTACCCGGAATATGAAGACATGACGCCCAGACCGATTAACAGAATGACGCCTGGGATGAGCCCGACGTTGGCGAGAACGGAGGGGAGAGAAAGAATCCCGAGGGAGATGGTCTCGGCGATCATTATCATCCCGCATTGCCACCAGTTCATGGAGTGGTAGTCAACTTCACCGGAGGCAACGGTGGGGATGCCGGCGAGGGCTTCATCTTCTTTTTTGCCGTCGTCGAGGGCTGTGGCTGTGAGCTCATCGGTGGATTTTCTGGCTGATGGGGAGTCTGGCCTTGAGGTGTCGTCTGTGGTGACTTCTCGCTTTTCCACATCTGCTTTTGTAGATGCGGGGAAGTGGTTGGGATATGGCTGGTTAGCCATTGCAACAGAATATGTGCTTTCACGAGATTCTGCAGTAAGGAATATGTTAATAATTGTTGCGTACAATGATGTAGAATAAAATAATGATATACTACAACCTTGAAATTGGTTGTGTTTGGAATAACATATTCAATTGAGAAAGCAATGCAAAGTGTTCAGTGAAGGAGGAGGTGGAAATCCCAAGGCCAGACTACTAAGTAACGCCTTCCTAAGATGATCAACGTGTTGAGATATTGGTATTTCGTACAGTTTATTGAACGTGCGATCGAAATCAGAAGGTACCTTTTAGGTTGATTAGTATAATTTTTGGTACAGTTAGGACATAGGGCTGATACCTTGATACAGCATAGATGGCTTATTAGGGCTGATAAGTGCGGGAGCTAGGGCAGATATCCATTGCAAACGTTATTATCTTTGGAGGAAGTTCATACTAGTGTAGTAAATAGCTCCTTCCTTAATATCGTAACTGCAAAGTACACGTCACCTGTCGTTCGATACTCCAGGTTCGCCGGTACATTGAAACAAATAGCCGGCATTCAGATGAACAATATGTAGCTCTTTGGTGATTGTTTCATGATTTAACAAGCTATGATCGTAGACCTCGCATCAAACTCTGAGTTCTTCCCAGTATTGGGCAGTCAGATGAGTCGGCGGTTCCCATCGTGGTGATGCTATGTTCGCAGTGTTCAATGCTATTACTCCTTAGTACTTTCAAGAGATATCTATGAGAAAGATAAGACTAGAGAGAACCAAAAGTATAACTGACCTGTTTACGATGAGATGGGTTCCGCGAACGCCTTTCTTCCGGTACCTATCTATTTAGCAGCCATAGACCAAATATTAGCTTCCTTGTTAGCAGAGAGCATCACGATTCTCAGTTCGTCATTCGCATCCAGCATTTAATTATGGTATAAGTGGTCGTAATCTAGTCATACATTAAGGTTAATGATAGTATAGTAAGGATAGCGCATGTGATCAAAGTCATCGGACCTCCGATCACGCCTGCTCCTAGGTCGGCCCCTCATGTCACTCAACTAGCCATAACACTCTTCCCACCATCTGCAGTGATTCTACCACGGATTTTAATCTTCAGATACTTCATGCCCAACTTCTCGAAACTCATCAACCCACTTTCAAATCCACCTCCCGCCCCGCTATCATCAACCCCGTCTAGACAGTCTAGACTGCATAAGCTTGACCGCCCTCTTCAACAGCAAATGATAGATCATTTCACATCGAAATGAACCAAACGTGAAATACAAACTAACCAAGTTGCCCTGCAAGACGGGGGTTCACATGACGGGAACCCACATTCAGCCCGATTGCCAAAAAGAAAAACAGCAGGGATAAAAAACACTGTACATCTACACTTCAATAATTTATTCTGTGCTCAGAATATATGCAATAGACATTAATCATAATCTAAATATGTTTCATGAAGAGTTCCAATAACGCTGCATGAGTTGGGTATATCCAAGGTCAAGAAAATATATACAGTAGAAACAATCCATCAAGGAATCAAATAAACCACGAAGAATCCCGCGGAGTTTGCCAACTGGCACTTGGTGTCGCATCCGAAGACGTAGAAGAAGAATTTCTGGTTGCCTTCTGCTTTTTGAAAGACCTCCCCGATTTTGAAAATGATCTCATGAATGATGACGTCGGTCTCCCCAGTGTAGGACTAACCATTACAACGGGCGTTACAGGTTCAGACCCTTCTTCCGTGAATACCGTCGGAGGTCTTGGCAAAACTGATCTACGGTTCGCCGCCGAAGGTTCAGTCTGCTCAGGTGGAGCTGTGATCATGGGCGAGGAGCTGTTGGAGCTTCGTCGAGCAAGACCATCGAGTGGTGAAATGCGCCTTTGCATATGTGAAGCTGAAGAGTCCGACGATCTATTTGGCGACACTGTAGACATAGGAGACAACAAGGGTAACAGAGATGGTGACTGTCCGCTAGACGCACTATGCGCCAATAAATGCGAAGTCGGATCGTGAGAAGAAGATTGTCCAGAAACCCATGACATAGCAGATAAAGCACGTCTGCTGCCTTCATCGTCCATTTCTGCAGCTATGGTATCTCCGGGTAGTTCGTACATTGCAGGGCTTCCAGGCAATTCAGGAGTCCTTTGAGCTCTTCTTTGTGATTCTATCATACGTGCCGCTGTTTCATAATCCTCGTTTTGATTGTTCGAAATAGGAGAGTACAACTCAGATGGCGAATGAATCTTCATGTAATATCCAGCTGGCTTATTCAAGGCGTCAGGGGAGTGTAACTCTGCATGGTCTGCTCTTGACAGATCTGGGCCCGGTGCTTCCACGATTCTATCGTCTGAAAAACCTGGCGATGTAGCTACCTTCGTGAAGGGCTCCACTTTCGAGTCATCTCCTCCCATACCACGAAGTGCCACTTCATTTGTCGCTGCAGCACGTTTGCGGCGACGGCGAAGGCAAAATATTGTGAGACCGACAACAGCGATGGCTACAATCACGAGAACCACGATAGCGCAGATGACACCAACCGATATGTGCTTCTTGTTATTTGTAATTGAAACTTGGGAACCACTGCTTGTTTTTGCGGAGGAAGAGTTAGTTATAAAAGTTGGGGAGATGATTGTGCTGAGCTCCGATGCAGCCCCATCGTCCCATGTACACTGGCTGACGCTAAAGTTTCTACGCTCGTAGTCGACTGTTAGGTATCTAGTAGTAAATTAGAACTTCCGTCGAAACAACAAAGGAAGTTACGCACGCTTCTTGGAGGAATGCTCTTCCCAGGGTATTCTGGGAATCATTGGATGACTTTCTCAAAGGGAAATAATATGTATCATTGGGGACGAAGGGGTATGAAGCAGGAATGGAGAAAGCACTGAATGGAAGAATGATAGTGGCGTATTCACCCCCATTGAGATCATTAGATAGAGAGAATGTAACTTGTGGATTAGTTGCCTTGAGCAAGGAGCGCTGCGTCGAATTAAGCAGGTATAAACCTGTCTCTTCATCAAGAGATAATCCAAATGCTTTTTCAAATGCCTCACAAGCAGCCTCTGGAAGCCAGAAGTTGGGATCGGTCGACTGAATGAAAGCGTAGGTAGGACTTGGAAGTAAGTCGGCTTGGGTCGTGCCGCTATATGTGATTGATTGAATTGCCACAACAATATCCCGATCGATATCTTCTGATAGGGTAAATCTGGCACCATTCGGCGTGAAACGAGAAGAATCGTACCCTCCAAAGATTAGCTGGGCATACTGGCCAGCCTTTAGACCTAGATGATGATTAAGCAATGCTCAAGCGATTGCTGCAGGGAGACTGAGCACATACGGTAGCTTGCACCAGCGGTGTAACTCCAACTCAAACTAGGAATGAGTTTTTCAGACCATAAAGATGTAAAATATGATGGGCTTGAGAAATTTCCTATCGTGGTGAAATTGACAGGTTGAGTGCCGAGTCCAAATATTCCCCTTCATAATGTTAGTAAGAATCATAAGCAGCCGAGAGTGATTTACGTGTAGAATGGAGAAGCAGTCGCGATTGCTCCTATCGTCTGGTTCTCAAGGGTTGGCCCATTCGTCCCCTCGACGTATCCCAACCCAACGGTATCTAGACCAAAGTCCGCATGCTGAGAGTAACCCAAGTTTGCCTGAAATCCGACTCCATCTCCATTGATACCAAATGTACCAATATCATCCCAGGTGTTCGATTGACTGTTGTTGAAGAGAGCCCCACGAGCATTGGCGCAATCGCTTGGTACGGGTGAAATGGCCGCAGACGTGCATCCAAGCGGAAGTACGAGTAAAGTTTGGGGTGAATTCGTTGATACTAGGACGCGAACATTCTGAGCCGGAGAACCGACCCTCAGAGCCAATGATGACCATGAACCATCATCACCATCCTATGGAACAGTTAGAATCGATAGAGACAGTCCAAAGGCAAAACATACAAAGTATTGACTCGGTGGGATAAGGAGCGGAGATGGGATGTTCTGGTTAGACTCTGACCGGCCCTCGAGACTTAGAGAGCTACCAATGGCCTTCACTGCGACGATTGAAGCAAACAGAAGTCCATTAAGGAACTGTATACGCATGTCGATGGTTCTGTAGACATGAAATCATCGATGGCCGAAATCAACGAGGACAAATTAGGATTGAAGAACGATAAAGCAGTGAAGCATGATGGAAGAATACCGGATAAGATCCCGATCAACAACGTTAACCTACTGGGGTAAACCCAAAGCGCAGATGACTTCCTGTTCCGTAACCATGGCGCGTAAGAATGAAGCTCAGGCAAGAAGCAGAAATTCTCCGCAGTTCCCAAAGTATTGATATCAGGGGAGAGCAGCTGGGATTGCAAATTAGCAGGCCCTGCTCTACCTGCGAGTCTGCGGCACGGCCCTACGTGGTCCACTCTTGGATGGTTGTCGCAAAATCGGATATACTGAGAGGATATGCTAAACTGAAGCTTAATCTCCCCATCGCAGACGATGCTACTGCGAACGTAAGACTCCGACGATAGTAGAGCATCTTATAAGTCGCGAATGTGTTCTTCCGCTGCGAGGCGGTGGCACAGGAAGCCTCCTGAGCCGTACCTCGTAAGACGCTTCAACCTCGGTTGAGAAGATCTGGTACAACGCGGTTGTGCTATCGCTGTGGTAACCCGAAGATTACAATCAAAGGGACACGATCGGAACTTCGGAAGTCATGAGCGTATGATACTCGAGTATCACTGCAGAACCATGCGGCCACGATGTTGTGAATTTGTGATCGATTAGGCGCGGGTGCCAGCCAAGGTTGTAAGAATGGTGATGAACTTTGGCCGAGACTAGAGATCACAAAAACCGCTCGAAGCTAAACCTGAAGCCGTTAAGCTTATCACTCGGGCAGCCAATCACAGATCACCAAGGACTGTGCCACGCTTACCCCATGTTTGGGCTAAAAATGTACCTGCTTTAGAGTCTTGACCTTTCCCTTTCCAAACGTAAGACATACGACCGCGCATGAAGTCACATCGGTTCCCCTTTGAGATAATTTTTATTCTATCCTAAACGAACGAGAGCAATCTACTACATCTGTGCTCTTCTTCAATCAAGCTTCTCGTATTTCCACATCCAATCCACTTCACCCCATTTCTTGAGATGTTATCGCGGAGAGCTGGGGGCCAAAAGTGTCCTCCTTGTCAGTCTACCGCTCATTTGACCCTAAGGCCCAAACTGATTTGGATTTCCAAGGCTACGTGCAGGTTAGATGGAGTCTTCGATAAACAATCTACCCAGTCGTCGGATTAACACTTTAATGCTCCTCCTCGCGTCGGTTTGATCAATTTTTCTCGATCAATCTTACCTGGAGGTGATCTTACAGACTAGATCCTGCAGTCAAGGGCTACAGTCAAGGGATCCTTGGTTGCCACGAAGCAAAGAACTATCGGCGTCTTCCTCCAGATGACTGAACGAGCAGTGCGTATCAGTGATTGGACGAAATGGGGCTTGCCTGCTGTCAAAAATAGCCTTGGGCAAGATATGCTCTAGATGCGTTTGAAAGCATGGAAGTATTATATCCTGGCTTTCCGTGTCAACGTCTTTGATGCATCTTTCTTCTTGTTACTTCGTTCGCCAATCACGCTCTTTTAGTTTGTTGTTTATTTCTTTGGGATTCGATAATGGCGTGTAAATCGGTATCGTCGTGGGTAGTATTGCTGTCGGTCTTTAACTCTTGTTATGCTTCTGGTATGTTTACATGCGACCCGATGAAGTTCTATCGGTTGACCTGGTCTAGTGCTTTATACAAATTCTAGTTCTGTAGCCACGACGACATCGAAGTCAAGTTCTTCCTCGACCATCACCTCCATCCCCTCAACCATCACCTCCATCCCCTCAACCATCACCCCATTAGCTTCGTTGCCAGATGGAGGACAGTCAACTACTGAGTTATTTCCGATCACTCCGGGAAGCCCATATTGGGGAAATCAAAGCATTCCTATCAATACCTGTACTCAGTGGAATTTAAATGGAAATATCCCTCAAGTCGTATGGACACCATGTCATATGTAGGAGCGAATGATTATATCGAATAAGATATGTACTGATTTCTGGATAGTTTCGCTGGGACAGTACAGCTTTCATACTTTCCTCCCGCGAGTGGAAATGTTACGTATCCGTCAACGTACTACAATGAAGCTATTGGTATCACAATGTGTGTATTCCCGTCAGACTTTAAAATTCCGTGCTAATCAAATCAGGACTTCGCCCTCCATGTATATGGTCATCAACACAATCAGCGTTTATAACGACTGTGGTCAAGTCGGGCCTACAATGAAGGACATAGTGATTCCTCTAGACCCAACAGATGTATCAACAATCGCTCTATATACAGCCACGGATCAACACGTGAACACCACCCCTCCAACCATGCTCACCCTTACAGATATCATCAATGGTTGTTCGACGCTCACTATGACAGCTGCTTCTACCAATGGAGCAATAATCAATGACCATGCTATGGCCAATGAGTACAATAAATGTTTCCCTGCGTTGGCAATCCCCTCCCTAGCAATTGAAACACTTGGACTTCCCTACTACAGACATTGCGGAGCCGACAATGCCAGATTCGGCTTGTATGATCCACCAGGAGCAGTTCCTCCTGTGAATGGACTGCTTCCAACTTCTACGGCCAAAGCCTCAACGACTTCGACAGCAGTCGCAGCTCAGACACCTTCGACGAATCAACCTGCGAATACAGCGATCACAAAGCCTGAACCTACAACTACGGCTGCGAAAGATCCAGAAAAGTCATCAATTGCAAATGTTGTTTCAGAATCAACTAGCACTTTTGATGTAAAACAGCCTGCAACTTCAGTAAACAGCGTTCAAGACCCAACCACTGCTAGTGATCCCGCTCAACCCGCAACATCGGTAAACAACGTTCAAGCGCCCACGACCATCGGAAACTCCGCACAGCCCGCTACGTCAGTCGTCAGCGTCGCACAACCCAGCTCAGCTGAAGCGATCGCACCAGTTCCAATCGCCACAGTAGGATCAGAAGTCATCTCCGCCGTCCCAGGTGGCTCCGCGGTCGTAATCGGCGGCCAGACAGCATCTCTCCAAGGCCAACCAATTACCATCTCCTCTTCCGTCATCCAACTCACACCCTCTGGCCTAGCAATCGTCAACGTAGACAGTGGTTCTTCCAGCATCTACACTCTTCCCGCCTCCGCGGAAGCCGTCGCTAGCGCAGCCGCCAACCCCCAGCCAATTGCCACTCTCCCAAACGCGCAAGTAATATCCGCATCAGCCGGCGCATCTACGCTTCTCGTCGGTTCTCAAACCCTCACCTTAGGTGGTCCAGCCGTCACCCTCTCAGGCTCCAAATCTGTCGCGACGTTCGCTGCTGATGGTCTCGTGATCGAAGGTTCGAGTGGCGAGAAGACCACCTACGCACTCCCTGCTTCTTCTACTCCATCGCAACCAATTGCCACGATTGGAAGTCAGATAATCGCCGCTCCATCTGCAGGCGCATCTAGTCTCATCATCGGCTCTCAAACCCTAGCGCTCAATGGCCCAGCCGTTACTCTGGCCGGAAGCAACGCAGTCGCTACGCTGGGTGCAGATGGCCTGGTAGTCGCGTACCCCGGCGGAGCAGTCTCAACCTACTCCGCAGCAGCCCCGCAAGCGCAAAAGCAAACGCAAACGCAAAGTTCGGGAAGCAGTATGATTACAGTGGTAGCTGTGGCTGGCTCGAACGGCGATGAGGCAGTCGTGCAGGGGAAGACGCTGACACAAGGGGGCGAGGCGGCAACATTGAGCGACGGGCAGGTGGTTAGCTTGGCGGCGGGTACGGCGGGTGTTGTGGTGACGGGGAAGGGAGGAGAGGTCACGACTGTGCAGGTGGTGTCGGTCGTGATGAGCAGTTTGACGGCGGTGGTGTCGTCGACGGGGTCGATGAAGGGGGTTGTGGCGGTGCAGACGACGAGTACGACGAGTGCGAGTGGAAGTAGTGGTTCGGGGATAATCACACCGTTTGTTTTCACTGGTGCTGCGGGGAAGAGTAAAGATCTAGGGCTTAAGACTTTAATGTGGATGTTCGCAATGGGTGGAGTGGTGGGGATGTTGATTTGAGGAGGCTGTCTTGTATCAGCGACATTAATGTTTGCCCAGTAGAGATCATCTCATACAATTAATAATATGGAAAGAAAGTATAATTCTTGATTGTGTTAATACAATTGTATAGCTAGATCTGGTATTATTCTCAAATATATCTTTTCGAGTACTGTATCAGTATCCTACCATCCAAGTTTATGGATTTTATAATCCCTTTCCTGTAGAGCTCATTTCTCATATAATGCAAGCCCTCTAGTCGTCCATTGATTGACCAGTCGGCCATGGTATCTATAATTGATCGCTTTCCTCCTTGATGTCCCAAAACGCCATATTCGTTTAAACCCCATATTTTGATTAAATTTTCGTATTTCCAATGTCCCGACTCGACCAATCCAACCTAAGTTTCGTCACCTTTAATCTCAACCGTATACCCATTCGCACCTCCCTTCCCCACCGCCGCCGCACCACTCCACTTCGCCGGATCATTCCCCTCATCCTCACTCTCCTCCCCCCTCTTCGAACCCAACCCCACCGCGCCTCTCGTCCGACTAAAACTCGTCTTTACCCTCCCCACACCACTCTGACTCTCGCTTCTACTATGCGGATCCCGCTTCATGTCTCCCTCCCCTGCGATCCCTTGTCCAGGACTCATATCCTCCCTTCGCACCCAGCTCAGCTCGACGACGTCCGTGCGCACTATGTTCTCCTCGCTGTCGGTTACGGCGCGTTTCCCGGAGATGCTGGTTCGGCGACCGATGCGGCTGAGGGGGTAGGATCCCCCTTGCGATGGCGATTTGTGAGATGTGGAGTGGATGGAGCGCCAGCGCGCGGGGATGATGGCGCTGAGGACGGGGAGGGAGGCGGCGACGACGCCGAGGGTGAGGTCGACTAGGGTCCAGTCTTCGAGGGGCTTGAAGGTATCTGAGGGGGTGGTGGTTAGTTTGCGTTTCCTAGGTAAAACAAATTGGAGGGAGCTTGTGCTGCAGAAAGTCTGGCCGGTTTGGAAATTTGACGTCCGAAAGCCGAGTTACCAATGCGGTACAAGAGCTTGTTCCAAAGGCATTGGGAAAATTAAGTGTGCAGTCCGCCATCATGGCTCAACCCCAGACTTAAACACAGTTCTTCGCAAACCCGCTGAAGTTTTCCTGCACGATGCGGAAAAGGAAAAAAGACAAGGCCACTTACAAAGGACATCAGATGCCAACTTCCCCTGCTCAATCTGTCTGAAGATACTCCCAACCGCGCTCATCATACCAATACTAAAAACAAAATATAGCCTCGACTTTGTCTTCCAACCCATCTTAACCTTCCACAACACGATGAGTGGAACAGCTAATAGCCCAAAATCCATGACCACATGAATAGTACTGAGAATTGTCCCCAATATGCTAACCGAGAAGCACTTCGGTTTAATGTTCTCCCTGCCTATCCGAATCGGATCCCAGCCCGCATACGCCGGCGAGCAGCTGAATATATCCCAGAACAGACTAACCATAATGTAGACGAAAAGAAGAACGAGAAAGATATTATTGAACCAGAGCCAGGTTTTACTCGTCATGCTAGTAAGACGACGGTTGAAAAAACAGATCGAGACTTTAACGATCCCGACTGAGACGAAGAAGGTAACTTTGGAGAGATTCGTGTAGCGTTTGAAATATCCGTACTCCTCATACGTCACATCCCACATGTGTTTTCCGGCGCCGCCGTAGATGACGGCCATGATTTGCAGAGACGGCCAGGTGATGGCGAGGAGGGCGCCGGGGACAATGAATAGATCGTCGAGTCCGAAAACGAGTCCACGGCCACAGAAACGGACTATGAGACGGGCGATGGTGATCAGAGCCATGATCGCGATGGCGACGGACATGCCGGCGAGGATGGAGGGGCCGCGCGGGGTGTAGACATAGTTGTCGGGTTTGAAGGGCGGGATGGCGATGCCTTTGAGAGGGGATGTGGTTTTGCCGAAGGCGATGAGGAGATAGTTTACGATGTAGTAGTCATTGGTTGTATTTGGAGGTTGACCGATGAGTGCAGAGATGGTACCGGTGGGGATGGAAGTGGGATATGTTACTGTGGCGGAAGTGGAGATTATTGAAGACATGATTTGTTGAAGGTAGGACCAACAACTGAAAAGTTCCGATTCGGCTCAACTCCGTAGGAAAACGATTGAGAAGGAGCGAGATGGAGAGAGAATGTATTGTATCTTCATTGAAACGAACCTCGTAAGGAGTTGCAAGGCCGCAGATCAAACAGGTACATACATGAGAACAAAAGGAGACAGCAAGTCGAAGGACACATAGGAAGGAACAATGGAGACGACATGGCAATATTCAGGCTGAAATGCTCCCAGTTGCATAGTACTGAAGATAACATGAAACTATTATAGAGGTAGGGAAATCGCAGTAACGGTGACGGCCGCGGCTTAGAATAAAGAGGTTAATACAAGGTGAAGACCTTGTACAATTCGAGCTCCTCCCCCGGCAGTAAAGGACCATCCCGGACTGAAACGGTCAAAGGTATCCATTATTTTACTAAATAGTAATCCGGAATAGAGAAAATCTAACTATCGACCGCCTAATCCCTACGTACCGTATCTTAAAACCTGGAGACTGAGAGGGAGAGAAAGAGACAGGAGATTCCTTTGTACTGTATCACCATCTCGCCTTGCTGATTTTAACTTTTCTCGCGATATTGTGTAACGCGATCTTGAGTTCCACAGGTTCTTAGGCAGGGTAGGAATGCAGGCTCTAGCCATATACCGGGTCATTGGGACAAATCATGAACACGAGGACTTCCCACGACTTCAAGGGTATTTAGAATTCAGCGTTCTGCGGGTTAAAGAAAACCTTCTTCCAACGAATGAGATAGAAAGACCAAAAGTTTAAGTGGCTTTTGGGTATCGCTCGAAAGACCCTCCAATAACCACACCGAGGTGTACTTGGCACGAACGGAGGCTTCAACAACGTGTGTTATACTTTTTCCATCATAGGAAAAAAACCCGTGAAAGTTCAACCCCTTGAGCTTGGCAATACTTGGTCTCGAGGATAAATACTTGTAGTCCCTGTTCTTACACTAATTATTTTCACCCAATCAGCTCGCGGAAGCAAGCTATTCTGTGCTGCTTGATTGGCTAGAATTTAGATCGTGGAGCAACAGAGACTACAAGTATTTATCCTCGAGACCAAGTAATACGGAACCCGCTTCAAAAACGAAGAGTAGATCCACTACCTCCGTAGAAACTGCCTCAACTTAGCCTTATCTTCAGATCAACGGCAAGCATCAACGCAGACAGGAACCCCCTCCGCACGTGGCCTCATTGGCTGAAATGAGAGATGACGCTCCGTAGTTCTCTCCACTTCGGCAAAATGAAAGAGATGATCATCAAACGTTATTTGCGCATAAATTTCGGAACTTCAGCCCTTCGCTTGGAAGATATCATCCCATAACCCACAATTAAAGGTCCGCCCACTTAACAACGCAAATCGTCAGGAGCCTAGCCTTCCGCTGTCCGCTGGGAGGCTGGAGGAGGAGCATTCGATCATGGAAAGACTGAAAAAGGATTTTGCTTTATTGAATTCCTCCTGCGCACGCGGGAGACATGACTCGTGAGTCGTGATTCGACGTACGATTACCGAACCGCGGTGGAAGCTAATCCACTGTAGGAACGCCCCTCTTTGACTCTTAGGCTAGGCCTGCCGCTAACAAGCACTGTGCAACAACCCTGGAACTCGCGACATTCAGGGTGTTGCCGCACCTAAGCCTGAAGATTGATGAACGAATGTTCCATCTCATCAGAAAAATCCCATTTTGTTTTATACAACGGGCTCAAGTGCCGCGGATTAAAGCCAATCGCATCCGCACGGGAAGAGGACGGTATCTGAACATCTTCAAAAGTTATTCCCTAGCTATTGACAAGGTTGGACAAGGAGTGGCGGGTAGCCGATATACTTCGTACTTGGCCCAAATAGCAAATCTTAAGCCTACGCGAAGTTCTAGCATGTGCATAAAACCCCGCCCCGAGAAATGACCTCGTCCTGTTTGAATAAGAGAAAGATCGGCATATTCCATCTTTCTGGTCGACCTAGCAGCCTAGCCCTCAGGGAATGCATACCAAAATGATCTAGACAGGAAGAACAATGTCCGAATTACTATGCAAGTCCACTATAGTTCATCTCGTAAGATTGTCTCCATGAGCAGGTTTACTTGGCCCGATGCGATTCTGTTAATCAATTAAAACTTTATTTTAAGTCCTGGGGACTTTTGGCAAAAGATTCTTTCGTAACTTCATCCTCGTTTTCAGTCCCATTCATTTATCCAAAATGTTGTTGCTTTGGACTCTCCTGCTTGGCGCCGCAACGGCTACGTTGGACTGTACCGGTATCAATGGGATCAAACCACAATGTCGATCTGCAGAAGCGCTCTACAAGCGGGACGTTTTCTGGGTTGGGGGCCACTATGTCAATGCCGCGATTGGGCTCTTGACCTATGATCAGATGTATGTCGAGAAATTGACGCCTTTGCTCGGCATTCAAAAACCATATCCTTTAGTTCTGTTTCATGGAGGCGGAATATCCGGTGCGGTGCGTTACTTTTCCAATATCAAACGACTAACAAATGCTGATGGTGTCTTAGACCTGGTTGAATACCCCAGACAACCGTAAAGGATTCGCCTCAATGTTCTTGGACCTGGGTTACATGGTGTATATCGTAGATCAGACTTCCGTTGGTCGTGGAACGCAGAACGATTTGACAGGATACCCTCTGAGAATCGGGTCGACTGCAAACATCAGTGAAGTTGGCTTCACTGCTCCTGAGACTGCAAATGCCTATCCCCAAAGTCAATTGCACAATCAATGGCCAGGCAGTGGACTTCGTGGCGACGCGACTTTCGATGCGTTTGAGAGCGGCTTCATCCCATTGACAACAAACAACACGCGACAAGAAATCTCCATGCGCGCAGCCGGTTGTCAACTTCTGCAACTAATCGGGCCTTCGTTCCTCGTATCTCACTCCATTGGTGCCGTCCACCCAATCGTAATTTCAGACGAATGCCCGGATCTTGTCCTTGGAAGCGCGAACCTGGAGCCTGGAAATATTCCCTTCGAGTCATACACCGGCAACACGACATCATCGGTTGGTAGGACAGCCGCAAGACCGTTTGGACTAACCGTCTCGAACTTAAACTATGACCCTCCCATCTCCAATTACACTGAGCTTGTCACCGAGACTGTGGGTGAAGATACTCCTGCGAACAGATCTTGCATCCAGCAAAGCACTGCCGGCAATTACACCATTCACACCCTACCAAATGTTGCGAAGGTTCCATATGCCGCCTTCACCGGTGAGGCGTCGCCGCATATCACGTATGAACATTGTGTGATCCAATATCTTAACCAAGTCGGAGTCAAGACCGATTGGATTAAGATGAGCGATTATGGTGTCCACGGCAACGGTCATTTCGGATTCTTGGAGAAGAACAATGTCCAGTATTTTAAGGTTGTCGAAGCTTGGATTAGAAAACAAGCAAACAGTATTCGTGATTAGAATGGAGGCGGCATATCATGGTGGGCTTGAACCAATGAAGGGTTCAATGCAAGAAAATGAGGAATTAGGTAATCTGTAAATAATCGTAATCAACAGAATGTATATAGTCGGCTTGCTAGTTACGTGTCCAATAATAGAACTTGCAACGGTGTGTTCCCAGCCCGTCGCATCTGCGCTCGTGCGACGGCAATGCGGAGGTTTTCTTCAGGTGCCGGGTGCGAAGGCAACAGAAAAACATCCGAGAAACTCAATCTAAGTCTTTCATTATTTTGAAACGTGGAGACGATTAGAAAAAGTATATTTATCATTTCACGATGTTTTGAAATATAAATAACAATTTTCGGATTTTGAGAAAATATTCAAAGTAGTCAAGATTGGACGTATTTTGCGGGGGTTTCTAGGCGGTATCCCTAGTATCGGTTGTCGCAAGATACAAACAAACATAGGAGAGCCAACGTCAACCATCTTAAGATAATAATCCAGTTGGTAATATATTTGGTTATGAACCACAAGCAGTAGGTTACAATTCTCTGTCAATGTGAGTCGACTACCTCGTTCAGCGCTGCACTCGTAGAAGGTGCACTTGCTGAACATGAGGTTAGTTTTGACCGATTTTCTCATTATGGGCATAAGCCCATTATTATGATCAGCGTCTGCATTCATCCGAAATATGTCTAATCTACAGGTCCCCGAAATGTGCTGATTGCACTGACAGTCAAACTTGCAAAGTGTTCATATTGTTGTGGATTGGCTCGACCTATTCGTTGCTCATCCCCGTCGCCCTGAGAGCTTGAAACTACCATCATACTGCAAGCCAGCCAAGACCTTCGTGCATGGGGTCGTATCCCATTTGGATAGCTTCATCCTACATAATTGTTGATGGCCCCTGTGTATCTATTTCCAAGCTCCGACGAGATACATCACACCCTATTTGATCCTGAGTTGTTGACTAGGAAGTAGGAACAGACTGATAGCCCCGTATGGCCGCATGGTGGAGAGTATTGGAAAGATTTTACAGCAGCTGTGACAAGATAAGAATCTATTTTAAAGCACATAATCAAGTAAAGCATTCAGACCATCCTACTTGCGAAGCATACCAGCTTCGAACTCATCCAAATAGGCGCGTGCCCAATGTTCCGCATCCGCCTCCGTCCCCGGCGGCGTGTCGACCGCTAACACACGACGTGTGCTCCTCGAAAACGTCGTAGTGATTTTCGATAAACCTCGAATTACTCGAAACGGACTCAATGTCTTCTCCAAAGACGCACGCATCGTTTCCTCGGATTTCGTAATGCCTACCCAGGTATGGACCAGCACATCGAGATGGATTGTGAGGTGCTCCAGACACTTGCTGTCGGCTAACAAGTTGGCCATATGAGTAATCCACGCAGGAGGAGAATCCGAGGCCCAGCTAGCGCCGACACGTGTTTGTTGAAGGGGTATGCGAGGAATTGTCATTATGACCAGGGATCTCACTAGCTTTAGGCTTGCAGGGAGATCGCATCTTTCGTCTGTGAGATATTCATGATGCAAGAATTGGGACTTGCGATGAAGGAAGAATGGATAGATTGCGAATCCGTACCATAATCCAATCACCTCATTGTATATCTTTCGGTTTAGACGGAGTATTGCTGGAGAGCAGGAGGTGCACTTCTGCCGATGGGTTCTTCCTAGTAAGTGATACGTCTTATTCGAAAGAGAGTGCAGAGGGCCATTGGGGACGAGGTGCATGTATATCTGATTCCGAATTTCTGCTGGTAGTCGTAGAAATGGAGAGGGGTCAGAGGTTGTTGAAGGGGGTTGGAAGGACATAGCTATGATATTCGTGGTCTACCAGCAGGACTAGTAGTATGGGTTGACTAGGTCGAACTAAGCATCACAATCATCAAAGAGGTGATTAAATGCAGTGTTCGATTAAGTCTGATTCTTCTAAGCTATGATTTGGAGGTGGCCATTATATAGACCTGCTCTCCCGTACTACATGAAACTAAGTGATTCTCTGAATGCCCTCATGTAGGCCTACGCCGTACAATTTAATGGTCCCTGTAGCTACTCCCATAGTCCATTCAATCTTATCCGACAAGTAGATACAGAATTGAAGTAGAGTATTAAAGTATATGAGATGGCATGTTTGAATGATTAATTGATTGATCGATCTTCAATGCGAGTGGGATAACGCTTCTTTTGGGGAGCGACGGAGTAATGGAGGTTATGGTGTTACCCCTCATTGAATATTGGAGTGAATTACAGTCTTATGTACGGGGAATCCCATACGACGATGTGTCGGTTGCGCATGAGTATTCACCATGAATGACTGTATTTTGGCCGAATCAATTTTGATTAGGCTGAATTAGATCAAATTATAAGGTCCTTACTGGAAGAATTCTATGCCCTTAATGAGAAATGGCAGACCCAATCAACCAAATAACACTGGCGCCCATATTGAGGGTGTGGTGTCAACGTCGACTGTACTCACAATGGTGTTATACAATGAAGACTTGCAGGCAGAGGATTGAATTGTCGACTTCTGGCGAGCACTACAAGATGAATACCACTCAAATAAGTATCATATGTATGATAACACAGGAGTTATTCTTCAAATTGATACAAAGCATGGTAAGAATACAAGAACCCAAGCTCCGCACCACCAACATATTATGCCCACAAGTCCGTCTAATGATATTTCATACACATCCGCGATGTTTACCGACGTGAGTCACAGCAAACACCATGCTCATCCCTCTATATCCAGTCCGTCCAATCCTAAGTCATGTCATCTCATAATGTACCACCGAATCCCATCCCAACCGATCCAGCCTCCCATGCAAAAAAATAACGCATTCCCAAAATCCTAGAAAGAAAAAGAAAAGCACAAGGAGAAAGAAAGAAAAACGCAACAACAAATCAAAATATGCTCAAGAAGCAATCGGGAATGCTCGCGCCTTCGGTACAGGTGTAGGTATCTCACGCGCATCACGAACGCGTCTCGGCTTTACTCCAGCACTGCTGTTGGCAGCGTAAATGTTAATCGCAGCTGTCTCACCCGCCGTACAAGTGGTGCCTTCACTCAATTGCATTACAGTAGACCACTGGTAGTTGGAGCATCGCTGGAAAGACGTGCCGCCAATGCAATTCCATGAACCCGGAGAGGTACATTTAGATCCTTCTGCATAAGCACCGCCAGATGACGAGGCAGCAGTGCCAGATGGGACAGCAGTGGTTGTTGTGCTGGAACCAGCGCCAAAACTGTAAGGAGAACCTGGTGAACCGGTTCCGCTAGCAACAGGGACGATGACTGCGGTAGCAGTAGTTGTGGAAGAGGAAGAAGAAGTTTGAACGAACGCGCCGCCAGATAGAGTTGCTGTTGCGGCTCCACCAGTAGCACTTGCGACGCCGCTTGCTCCACCACCGCCAGAGGAAGATCCGCTGCCGTTCATTGTTCCAATGGTAGCTGGATCGCATTTGCTTGTTCCAGTGTACCAACCTGTGAGACGGTTTGCAATATCGGAGGAATAGCAATGGGTGGCTACACCACCGCCAAGGTTACCACCAGCGGCGATTGACCCCGAGTTGTAGATGCGGGCAGCTTTGTAGTATTTGGAGACATCGCTGCAACCGGCTTGGGCAATACATTGCTTCAATCCATCTCCGGCTGCGGTACCAGCCGTACCATCAGTTAACATTTGTACGATCTGACTCTTTGGACATGGGTTCAGGACGCTGGTGCCGGTGTTACAAGATCCTAAGACTGATGTTAGCCTTCATCTACTCGAAGCCGAGGAGATATTTCCATACCATTTCCTTGGTTAGATTGCATAAGACCAGGATTAGCATGGCTGTATGCGGTAGTTGGAGCTCTAACACAACCGTTCGATTCTTGCATCATAATAGCCATGATGAATCGGCTGTCGATACCAGTGGATTGTGCAACTTCCTGAAGGGCTGCCTTTAAGTCTTTGATCTCGTCTTCCGAGTTGTTCGGAACTTGGAATTGAGTACAGGAAGAATTCAAGATCGCATGGTTGTTATCGAACCTTTATTCCTGTTAGACGACACAATCTCTTTGCAGGGCACGATACATACATGGTATCAAAGCTTGACATCCAAGCACTCTGATCTGGCCAACCTGCAGATGTTTCTCCGTTACCGGCATACACTGTGTAAGTACTGCCACTAGTTCTCTTCGAATGAAAAGCAGAATGGCCGAAATGGGATGAATGTGGTGCTGCGAAAGTGAGTGTGGAAAGGCTGCCTGCAGCCAATAACTGTTTCGTGTAAGCAACACAGTCTAATCATGGATGATCATTACGACTTACAAAGTGAAGGACAAACATGATGAACTCGTCAAGAGTGTCTTGCGTAGAGCAAATGAATGAGTGAAAGTCGGGTATACCGGTTTTGGTGTGAGAGACCTACACTGCGGAAATCCCAATTTTCTTATATCCTTCTCCAAGAACCCCACCATGAAGGAATGTGGCCCCCCGACCGTCCTGAGCCAGATCCCATTCCTTGCTTGTGCCTAGGTGTACATAGACCGTAAGGGGCGTCGAGACATTTTCCGGTCTAGATACAGGAGAAGTGGTGGTAGTGTGCGCCCGGAGAAAAAAAAGGCGTGGCACATCAGCTCTGCATTGCAGCTCCGAATCCCTTCACAAAGGGGGGAGCGAATCAGCTGCAGGGGAAACCAAAAAAAGAAGAAAACGTCAGCTGTAAGGATTACTAAGAGGTAACATCAGACGCGCCAAAATGTAACCAGGATGTCTTTTGCCCCTCTTTAGGCGTTGCGACAAAAATGTTACTTAGGAAAGAAATGCAATTATCTCGCCCGTCAGGAAAGATCGAAACACGCTTGAAATTCGCGCAATTTGTCATTCTGAGTGATTTTCCGAAATGAGGACCAAAGTCTTGCCGTCATTTGGCCAGAATCACGACCACAGACGTATACCCTTTAAGCTTGTGTTCCTACGGACCGTGGCTGAAGAACTCTCAAAAGCCCTTCGTACTTCCGTACACACGCCCATTCACTCAGTGGGGTCAGGCCTAAAACAAACGCCGCTATCTCGTATCGTGGACCCTGTCCGCCGATTAGGATTCAGGCGCGTTCTCGGCTTTTTTTCTTTCCCCTAAGGGAACGCAATGTGATGAAAGACAGGAATACTACAATTGGTTCATTTAGCCCTCCTTTCAAGCTGACGTGGTTAGACTACTTGCCCGCGCGCTCCCGCTGGAATGTATGTACGCAAAGTCCTTCCGGATGCCTAATCATGTCAAACTTTTAAAGATGGCGGCACAGAAGGTAAGGTTATAATGTTACATGCCCCCAACTTGCGCAAGCGGCCCCATCTTGGTCTGCATCGTACCTGAATTTCTAGCTAGATCGTGCTCCATCGATGCGACGCTGATTGGCGCAAACAGCAAGAAAACGTGAAACTTGCGATTCCTGCCGGCCAATAATTCCTTATTTGGCGGTGGGGCTGGAAGGATTCCCCCTATTCTTGATTGGTAGGAGATCAGCCGTTTATTGGAACATTCCAACGACATGTCAAATCTTTTTTCTCAGTATCTTCAGCCCATGTTTGCTTCTGATGATGCGTGGCTTTTCCGCGCGGAATGCAATACATTTCCTTCTCAGGACCTCTGGGAATTCTCGCATCAAAAAAAAACCACACCATTCACCAACACAACATCAAGCCCGTACTCGGCTATTCTGGGCCACCCCTTGACTCTGTAGGATTACAGTTACGAGGAGTAGGACAAGAGTTGGGTGTATACATGATGGAATCTGTTACGTTGTATTGCCGTCCTTTAGGACATTGATCGAGTACCAGTGGTGATGGTTATACCAAATTCGAGGCAGCGATTTGTACAACAGCAACACTGAATGATCAATTGAACAAAAATCATGATCGCAAAGAACAACATATGGAATCGACAGGATTGTTCATTCGAAGGTAATGGAATTAGATGTCCGTTTAGCTACTTGCACTTCTGCTGTTGTTGGCTTGGGGATGAAGATGAGCCGTGGTTCCATGCATGTATGTGCTAAATTATTACCGTCTGGTTACACAATTCAGTCTACGGGACATATGGTAATTAAAAGGAACGGGAGGTTTTGCTACCGACTTTGGAGAGTGTTTGCACCTTAGGAAAGGTCGGCGACTCTTGCCGCATTTGCTGTTCTTGCACATCGATATTTAGTTTGCGATGTTCAGGAGCTCCATTGTTTCTACCTGTCAGTTCGAGGTGATGAAACGTATAGGTCTGGCTTGGGTGTACGGAGATACCAATTTCCAAGTTGGTTTGTTGTAGTCTCTAGGTTTCTCGTGTTTCTTCTTCATCGGTTTATTCCCGTGGGCCTTGAGGCGGCCTGTATTGAGACAGGTACGGGCTAGCATGTGACTCAAGATTGATCCTTGAGAGTAGGTGATGTTTGTGGTCGCTGAATGGGCCCGGACCGGCAGTAGTTTCGAGGCTTGGCCTTCAGCGTCTACCATTTCCATTGGTAATGGAAACTGTGATCTCCAGATCCTACTGTACTCTACCAACTGGAAGTTTGGTTGAACGCAGATTATGTAAGGAACTCTTGGGTTGAAAGGTAAGGTGCCAGGTTGTTGGATGTATTAGTCATCGAGACTGTATGTGGTCATCGAGGGGCATCAATCGCTCCGTGTTGGTGCTTTCAGGGTTCTACTTACCCTTGAGGAATGCTTGTTGGTTGACCCTTTTAGTACCTTTACCTTCACAAGCCATGGAATAGTCGTCTATTCTTAGCCTGCGCCTGTATATTTCCAGTTGAGCCGCTGTGAGGGCGAAGGAAAATTCTCAGACACCAGAGTCTATCAGACTCATCCATCTCAGAGACCAGGAGGCACATCAACGCTGTCTCCAAGTTTTTACTTGAAATCTAAGATTGTTCTACCATGAGAATTTTCCCTTCGCAGATGCGCAAATGTGGAAGGATGCCCTTTGTTTTGCCTTGTGTCAGCATCGTTGAACGTACCACATACAATGCTCAGTCGCCATTTCTTCGCGGTATATTAGCACCAGGGAACCATAACTGACATTGAATGGGCCCTAACTGCCAGTTTGCTAGTTTAAGCGGGGTAGCTTAGCAACAGTGCAAGATTTTCGCATGTCTAAAAAATAATTTCTGAGATGATGCTATGATACATTTCTTCATCTCTCCCTCCCCGTCCTTCATTGATATCCCTAAATCGTGCAAGTATGGAAAAACAGCTGACATTTCACTGTCACTTTTCATCTGGCGATATAGTTATCCTCGAGTAAACTTCACTCTGCATGACCATTCAAGAAGTCAAGCACTGTCGGACTTCCAGACCCTAAAACTCTATTCTGAACTATGAATGTACTAGTCGGCGTTGGTAGAATGCCAAACTACAGTTCGCTTCGGTTAATATAGAAATAGGGACCAGCTACCAGCTACCAGAATTTCTGGTTTGGACAAATTTTCCCAGTCCATATCATACCGTAATTCTAATCAGTCGAGATGTGAATCGACTAGAAAATCTTGCACGCTGAGCCTCTATTTAAGAATTCTCTGGCCTGATCCACTCTCTCCAAATTTTTTTCAGTATCGTAACTATCAATTATTCCTCTTTCGAACATTAAATCATTCTCTATAAATATATCTTCAATACCTATATATTTCTACTACTATATTCTCCCAAGTCAATTCGAACATTGAATCCTTCTGGAACATACTTCTACAAATCATTCTTCCAACTCAATTCGGACCTTGAACACTTCTGGACCACACTTCTACCACTTATTCTTCCAACTCAATTTAGACATCGAACCCTTCTGAATCACTCTTCTAGAACCTATTCTTCCAACTCAATTTGGACACTAAAACCATTAAATTGTACTTTCGTACCACATTTCTTCAGTCCGGTACATACAATCAACCTCCTGGGCCATCCATCTACAAACCAAGCCTCCTACTTGATTTGAATATTGGCACCTGCAGAACTTCACTTCCGCAATACATTGTTCTAAATCAACTCCAACAACCACAACTTCTAAATTAACTCGGCAAACTACCCCTTCATCACGACAATGCCTTCTCAGGGGTCCAGCCGAGCCTCTCGCTTCTTGAACCGAATGGCTGCACGAGCCAGTCATGTTTTGGAACGACCAGCTGCTGGTCGATACCCCAACCCTAGCAATCTCCCTCGTCTCCAAGGCCGCAACTCTGCAGTCTGGCTTTCTTCAGCATCTCTCGACATACTCAACAGGAGAGCTCGTCAGACGGCCGCTGCACGGAACGACAACGGCAACGGCAATGACAGCGACGATGAGGGAGCCGATGAGTTCCCTCCAGCTTTCTATCATGACTACCCAGACGAGCTGCTGGACATGCAAAATGACACCCCCCGACCACAAACTCCAAGATTACGCCGGGTTCGTGGAACGATCGGACAACGGCTGAGAGATGCTGCACGGAACGCTAGCGCTCCGCTACAACTCAATGGGTTCCTGCTTCGCATCGAAGCAGACGGCACGCCAGTTATATGTGTCACTAGTTATGGCCCCTTGGGCTCTCAGAACGCTGTTCCTGCAAGCGACGTTGGATCCTTAGATAACCAACCCGGCAGCCCCCCTGAACAGCACGCCGACCTCGCTTACATCGAAGAGGACGGTGCTACTGTCCTAAACGAACCCCCGCCACCTTACTATCCTTCTCCTTATTTTACGAATAACCCTGAATTGTACAATCGTCCCTGCCACTTTCTCGCCGGGATACAAGAAGATGGCACCCATGTTTATCAGCACGGCGCCATGCCCCCTCCACCGCCCTACGATGATGTTGTTAGGGCGGCTCATGAGCACATCTTTATCTCTCGACGACAGTTACTTGCTTCTCGGAATAACGCTACGAATGGCCAAGAAGCTTCTAGTGATGATGGAGATAGTGCCCGCACCAACGGCTCCAGACCAGCAACTGTGGCACCAACTAATTACCAATCTACACCCGGCATCAGAGCACCCGCTACACCTCACAGATTCGGCTTCGTGTCAAGATACCCACCACGTGCAGTGGCGTAGGAGCGTTAATGGGCTGGAACATATCAGTATGGATAATCAGGAGGCAATGGTTGACGAGCTGATGGGAGGCTGGGAGTATGAATTTCATGGATTGGCGTTAGGAGTACTGGATCGGGGTTAGCAGCAATTGGGAGTTAGGAGTTCAAGATATCCGGCTAGTTTTGTAGACTTGACTCTGAGGAGACTGGGTTTTGGGATTACTGGTGTTTTGGAGTTTGAAATAAATATTATAGATACACAAATGGTAGAATGATATGAGTATTCATCGTGTCTCTGTTCTACTGGTAGAATGGGTTAGTGATATTGGCGTGTTCGACGGCCTGAAGGGAAAGATCGTTACAAGTGAAGTAAGTGAGGCCCAGGATTTCTCGTATGTCACCAGAGCTGATGATCGCTGTTGAGTTCACCTCCGGCACTAATGTTGGTAGATGCCCACATGTCTTCACTACCGCGACTATTCCAGCGCAGTCCTCCGGGATCTTCTCCAGCTCGTTCAGAGATTGATGGATTCTTGGTTCCCCACCAGGCTCCGGCGATATTTGATCCTGTATAATTGGTGTCATTTCCGGCAACCGCACGTCCTGAATGTGCTAACAAAAAGTACTTCTAAGTAGAGGAAACAGTTGGGCATGGTTCGTAGATGTTGTAGCAATGCCGTCTCCTCCATGAGCCCAACTACAGCAACGGTTGACTCCCAATCTGGCAACATGATCATGAAATTGAGGTGGGTTTCTAGCAACGATAACATACATAAATACCTTCAATACCTCCCTCAAAGTGAAGCTAGCGGGTATATCATCCCACATAACGGAAATTAATCCGTAAATCGGATCTAGGCCGGTGATGGAAGTATTCGAGGATATCGCGTTGACTTTACTGTGAGCGTCGAATTAAGGTTAATTGCAAGGTTAATTGCTGTTCCCTGATCAAGTACAACGCTTTGCATAACTGGCTTTAAAAACCTTAAATTTTAAAAACATCGATTTTCAAAAATCGCTATTAATCCCACTCTGTACCCTCAATTAACTCAACAACCACTTACTGGATTATAATTATATTTGATCGCAAGCTTAATTACTATAGTATCTATCATTTAAAAAAAAGTATAACATCTCTAGGGGCGTAGAAAGTGATCTCAAATTTGAAGGGCAAATATTCAACTTTGGGTTCAGTTTTCTGAACCTCGGCTCAACGAAAATCACTTTTCTCACCTTTTCTCACTTTTTAATAATTCTTGAATAATTTATTTATTTTATAAGGTAAATTAAAAAAGAGATAAGATCTGAGTAGATCTCGAAGAGAGCTTTAAAATCAACTAGCATTTATCATTATAGGCCTAATATTGCAAAAGTAATTAAAGAAACAAGATTTTTGAAAGGGTGATGTTTTTAAAATCGATGTTTTTAAAAAATTAAGGTTTTTAAAGCCAGTTATGCAAAGCGTTGTACGAGCCTAAGGGTATCTCGCAGACTTCGGTCTCCAAAAAGGTCAGACTTACAAAGCAGTTTTGGGTCGGATGAATTACGGAGACTTTCCCCGATTTCAATGTGGATCTCGGAGAGTTTTGTAATCGCTTGGATTACAAACAAATAATGCGAGATCTAAAGATGGTATTTTACGATGGAATTCAGACAATATGGAGGTTTCATTGGACTCCGAGTTAGTGGGGTTGTCGTTGCACCCTGCGAACTTTCGAACTCTGTTCCTGGAGATCACTGAGCATGTCCAAGGTAGTCAGTCATGTGTGGAGGACCCTGAAGTCTCAAGGGCTCTCCGAACCAGGAAGGTATCCCATATCATTCATTTAGAACGACTGAAAGAGAGATGGGAGGCTGCGGTGAGTCGCATCTATAAAGCAAGAAGGTTTCCTTCCTCTATATTTGCATACACCATCACGTCTAGCTGTGTTTAGGATTTCCCTACACTTGTTCTCCATCCTGGTACTACGTATTTTCTTCTCGCAAGTAATCAAACAATCAACTACAATCCATCATGAAAACCGAAATCGAAAACATCGCCCTTGTAGGTGCGACAGGAAACTTAGGAAAATACGTTCTCAAGCATCTTCTGTCCTCAGCAAACCAACTCAACATAACCGTCCTAACACGCTCTGCCTCATCCCTTCAGACCGACGCATCCGTAGTCATCAAAGAAGTCGACTACGACCTACCTGAGTCCTTGAAGGCAGCCCTAACCGGAATTGATGCCTTGATTATTGTTCTCAACATTGGATCTATTCCCGACACTGAATACAAACTCATTGAAGCTGCTGCTGCAACTGGGGTAAAATGGATTCTTCCTACCGAATTTGGGGGAGATAGCGGAAATGAAGAGATTAGAGCGCTCCCAATCAGTGCCGTGAAGATAGGTGTGAGAGAAAGAATCGAAGAACTGGGTATGAAATGGGCAGGTCTGACCTCAGGACCTTGGCTTGATTGGGTAAGTATTCGAACCTGTTACTCACCACCTTATTTGATATCAGGATTAACAACCACTACAGAGTCTCAAAGCAGGTGCCTTCCAAATCGACGTACCCAACAGGAAGGTGATGTTTATCAATGGCGGCACACCAAAGTTCAACACCACGGACCTCGAGACCGTCGGTTTAGCAGCGGCACGACTCATCACTCTCCCAAGTGGTGAGCTAGAGAAGTTCGCGAATAGGTTCGTGTACGTGCGCTCTTATCTTACTTCTCAGAAAGAGATCTTTGAAGCAGTGAAGAAGGTCAGTAGCACGAGTGATGCGGATTGGATAATTACGGAAAAGGATGCGGGCACGTGGATTCGGGAAGGATGGGAGACTTTGAAGAGTGGTGATTTTAATGGGATGGTGGCTGTTTTGTATGGACATTATATGAAGGGTGGTCCGACGAGCAATTTTGAGGCAGTTAGGGAGATAAGTAATGATATTTTGGGGTTACCGGTAGAGGATTTAGAGGAAGGTATTAAGAAGGCTTTGGCCTAATGTGGCAGCAATAAAGGATGATGGTGTGTTGTTCTTACCTTGGATCATTCTTGTGCAAAAACCGGGACGTCAAAGTCATTGAATGAGAATGGTTAGCTAACGACACCATTGATCAAATCCTACAATAACAAGAGGTTCTATCTGATTGTATTTAGAAAACCCAAATCGCACACTGCTTAACTCTCATGCTTGGACTGATTCGACATATGATACCAACAATCAGCACACGGACAGCGAATCCATAACTCACTCAGTCGGAAACTTCCTCTTCCTTCGTCAAGCAATGCAAACTTTAATTAATAACAATATCAGAAACCAGTCGGCACAGTGGGCGGTGGTGGAACCCAATTCCCAAAGATCTTGTTATCTCCATCTCTCTTCTCAACCATAGGCCCACTTCCCCTCTCCATCAACTTCCCAAACATACTCCCCAACCCCATCACCCCCGCACCAATCCCCTTCTTAAACAACTTCGACGGCACCGTCTGCCAATTCGTACACAGCGCCGCATTCCCCGGATCATAGCAGGTATTCCCGCAACACGTATCACTCAAGCAAATCCCACTCGGACAATCCGAATTAGTTTCACACGAAACCTCGCAGTAACCCCCGCTAACGCAATACCCGTTTCCCTCGCTATCTGGAATACAAGCACCGCAGCCGTTGCCGCAGACAGCTTGGCTGTATGCAGAAGGGCCGTGAGCGCAGGTGACGGCATTTTCACACGCAGGGAGCTTGTCCCAGGTGAAGACGGTGGGGACGGGGAGGGTTAGCGTGGGGGTGGTGACGGAAGCGCAGGAGCAAGCTGAGGAATAGTCGGCGTCGGCGGCGCAGGCGGAGGCGTAGCTTGGGATGGGGTAGTGTGCGGTGGGTTCGGCGGGGTAGTTGGCGTAGTCTTGCATGTTGGCGCTGGTGGAGATGTAGGTGACTCTGTGAGTAGTAGGTTAGTGCTTGCATATAGCTGTGACGAAGATGGAAATGAAGACTAACGAGGAAGTTGGTGTAACTGTCTGTCTAAGGAATAGCTCGCAGTCGTAGGTACGACTCATAAGAGCGATTGGTATTTCACCAATTCCGGTGACGGCTGATGCACATGCATCGTCGCAGGCAGCTTGGATACCTTGGACTGAAGCCAAAATGCCTATCAAAATTGTAGTTCTCATGATGAAAACGGTGATCTGCTGATACTGGGGAGCAAAGAAGAGAGGAATTAGAGTGTTGGAGGACTTATACGTGGGAGGTCTGTTGTTGCATAAGTGCAAGAGGCGAAGAATGTGAATTGCTCGCGCTTGAGACATCGTTTCGCGATGCTCTCTAAATGTGAAACATGCGGCTAGAAAGAACTTTTTTATTTAATTGGGAGCCGTGGCATGAAATAGAAACAATGGCATGTGGTAAAACTGTTACATTCCTAGCAGATTACCCGCGACTCGATTCCTCGTGCAGTTCATCGCCGTACCAGCCGGGAACTACCCGAGTGAAGTTCGATCGGCTCTGAATTATATAGTAATAACAGAATCTTTTTAAAGAAATAAACAAAAACCTCCATGAGTGAGATATGAGATACAGTAGCTGCTGCCTTCATTTTCACCAACTACCCACCAATCCATCTGAAGTAAGGGTTTGACCGCTCCGATGCTATGCGTAGATAGCTTGTTCATACCTAACCCTATTACACCACTTTTCACCCATCACAAATCTTCAAAGTCCTTCTAGGTCAACAAGTCCCCATTCAGAATTCTCCCCATATGAGAACTTTCGAAATTCAAGCCCTTCCTACGTATCGTGATGATCATCTTCATATACTCCACCGAGCTCTCCTCAAAGGGACAGACTCTCTGCATCTTAGGATCGAACGCTGCCCTGCTAGACGGCAAGACGAAATTGTCGCGCTCAACTTGCACGCCAGTCGGAGTAACATGGTAGCACAATCCAAGGAACTGGCACACTTTCATATATTCTTCGTAGGTTCTGAGATAGGTCTGCCCGGCAAATAGATTAAGTTGAAGCGTGGCGTAAGACATGGTCCATGATCTGTGTAATTCGGGGATGCTAAAAGATGCAATTCCATTGATCTTCGGCATCAAAGGGCTCATTCGCGGGCGATATGCATGGAGAGCAACGTATTCCTGCTTCGCAATGTCTGGAAGAAATTCTTGTACTTCAAACGCGCTGATTATGACATAATAGAGGGTGCCCCAATGATTCACAGTAATGACCCATTCAACTGGTTTCAGGTACAGGTCTAAGGGCTGATCTTGGGACACCTAGACGGTTTGCGCAAAGTCCTTTGTGACGAGTAGATTTTGAGAACATACAGATCCACCATATAGTTTGCCCGCTGACGTATTTGCCAACGTGGCAAAGGCGGGTATGAAAGCGTCTGATTGAAGATCTAGAATCCCTTCACTGACTAGTCTTTCGACGGCAGGATATATTTTGTGCTTATAAGCAGGTACAATTGGGGTATGCTCAACTTGGTATTCACGCTCAGTCTCCGGCTGGAGTTCCCGTTCTTGCTCCGCATAGAAGTTGGCTTGTTCCATAGATGTCAAGTCGAATCCTTGGCATTTTTGGCAGATTGCTTCACGCTCTTCTTGATAGGATGAATCGTCCATGGTACTAGGCTGAATCGGAAAAGTTGGCTTTTCCCTAATCCCATACATTTCTTTCAAGGGTTGAGCTTGTTTCTCGAGAATGGCATCTGGTACGTGGTGTGGACTCGCGTCAAGAATTGTCCGACGACCATAGTACCTATTGCCTTGTAGCGTCCATGTAACAACAGCTCTTTTTATTGAAGCTTGAGTGTTGTTAATGCACCATGTAAGTATATCTTTCACGTCAATAAGGCTCTCGACAGACTTCTGAACGGCCTTGAGAATCTTTCTCCGCACTTCGGCACCACAACAGAACAACAAAGAATGACCATTGCCTAACCGACGCATTCGCATGCAAGCTATCAAATAGTTAGATCGGGACTTTTATAATTTAAAGCGCAGAATTACCTTGTGCGAGTCGGTCTTTCGTAAGATCAGGACCTAGGGTAACAATTGCTCTGGAATTGCTAGGCATTTTCAGATCAGTGCCACGAGTGTGCGCATCATCCAGATATACCACACAGAGATCTAACTGCTTTTCGTAGGGAGATTTGTGAAACGGCTCCTTGATCCCTTCGCGGTCCAAGACACAACGAACATGAGACGAATCGAAGAATACCGCAGCTTTCACTTTCGACGGTGCCAGGGCGAGCCATCGTCTTGCCACTTCTTCATTGCTGAGTTCAACAACCTGAGCTCCAACGTCGAGAATAACTCTCACCTCTGGTTTCGAGGTTGTAGCAAGATTTAAGATGATGTCCACGTCGAGCACTTGACAATTGGCTGTTAATTTTGTCTCGACCTTGTTCTCCGACTGTAATATATGCGACAATACCCGTGCGTTCGTAGGTAGCTGTGGCCGGAGATCGTGCTGCTGTACGGAGCCAGGCAAAATATATCTGTTGTCATTGGTCCCGCTGAAACCCGTCAAAGGCCGTGTTGTAAGACCGGCAATGTCCCAACCAGAAGATGACAATTTGTGAGGATACTCTTTCAATTCTGTAGGCAAGACAAGATTAGATAGACAGAAGTCAATCATGGCCTTCGAGCGACGAAGATAAGGGAAGACATTGGTTGACCATTGTGTGAGATCTTTCATATTCACTCCGGATATTTGCTTGAAGGCCAGTAAGACCCGCGTAATAGTAAGAAACACAAGTCAAGATTATCGAGGTATCCGGATGACTAAACTCTGATCTGGCGGCGGGCACATCCTTTCCTCGATAGAGAACCGCAAGGCGTGTCCTTGCCAAATCAAGTCCGTAGTTTATACGGCATCTCTTTGTTGAGAAGGCAAAGGTAATTACACCACCGGCAAACAATCCCCTCAATAGGAGAAGAGCGGAGCTAAATGGGAGGATTCTCCAACAATGTTTTGGAGGTCGGCGTCCATCCTGGGGAGATCCATTTCCCTCTGCCGGCAGATCAACAAGCTTTACATTCAGCTTAACATAGCTGGAAATGTCGTATACAAAGTCCCGTGAGGGTCTGGTCAATGATAAACTAGAGAAGCGCCAACAAAGGCCCATAGAACACTCATTGAGCTATTGACGCTATTACTAAAATAGTTTAGCGCCACATCACGAGGTCCACTCTTGGCGGGGTAAGGTTACTTGCTCGTCCTCCTCTTCGAAGGAGAAAAAACAGGCCGATTTGGGACAATAAATTGCAGCTAGTTACTATTATCAGACAAATATTCCAAACAGTCTAAGATACTATTATATTTTCATTATCCAGATGTCTTTTGGACAATTTTATCGGCCTGTTATTTCTGACCCGGAGAGCTCGTCGTCGCCAGTGAATATATGCTCACCTTTACAATTCCCGTATTCCAACGCACAAATCCATTTAAATTCGCGTTTCTCTGTTTCTTCGCCGAAAATTCTAAAGAAATTGCTTCGATAACTCGTTTTTCTTCCGAGTTGACATTCAATCCTTGCAATGGCCATACTTTCTTACGGTGTCTTTCCTCACGGTGGATTTGCGAATTAATTATCTTGCTCGTTCTACCATCGCTCTCTCGAAGATCTGGTTGAAGCAATGCTCAAATCATTGGACATACAACGAAAAACCACAAGTGCCCGCCATCATCTTCAATGCAGTTGAAATGAAGTGCGATATTCCTCGGACTTGTACCCCTTGCCCGAGTTTATCCACTGTGACAGCTGTCACTCGAGGCCGTGGAAACTTCAGTTTTCTGTAATCTCGAAGTTTTCTTGAAGCAAAAGCTTCCTCGATACAGCTAACGATCCGCTAGGTAAGTATCTTCCTTTTCGTCATTTCTATCCACACCCTAACTTACACCTACTTCGCAGCAATAAACCGACCTCATGGCCATAAGAATTTTTGCTGGTTTCATCAAAGATGAACCGTTCCAGATCGATTTACAGATTTCCTCCTCCTTGACTTGAGGTACTGGGCGCCGCTTCCAGTAATAGCAGCTCCCAACAAACTCGATATGGTATCGAACGCGATCAAGGCGACTTGCTTCTTCTGAACAATTTGACGTTGCATGTCCCATGGCAGCATGTCTCAGCATCTGGATATCTCTACTTTCGTTGAGCATTGGCAGTGGTAAATTGCTCTCCAGGAGTGAGCCACAATATCTCTGTCTGGTATCAATACTATGCTGATTAGTGAAGTCAAGATTGGTCTCTAACTCGAACTTCCCGGCCGATCTGCGGTGCAGATATCCCGTCCCTCATTTGGGACTTGTCCAGGCCTTTCAAAGGACACAAATAACCAAAGTCATCCCTTCGAACCACTGCAGAAATTCACTTGTAGGAAGCTCTCCATCTCTTTGTCCAGCTTATGACAAAAAACCGATTGCCGTCCTGTATGACGTTAAACTGCAGCCCGACAATGACCTTTGGTACCCATGGACCAGAAGCATTCTGGCATGGCGGCCTCGCCACTGAAATCCGGTGTCCAGTGGACTAGCACCTACTTCGAAAGAAACAAGTCCTCATATTTGGATATCGCGCCTCGATGTCCAACTCTCAAGAATCCACATCGCTATGGAACCGTTTCCCATTAGTGTACCTCAGTCGAGCAACCCCTCTACTGGTAATAGAACCCTCCCGCATTGTTAATCTGCGCTCACCAGCTCTCAGTGCCTTTAGCAGTCCTGCCGCACAGAGAAGAGATACTATAAGATACGTTTTTCATCAACCGTCAGCCATCTTGACTCCAGACTACTCTCCACAAACACAAAACCATGTATTCACAGCCTGCTGCGGAGATATTTCCTCGATTCAATATTATTTGTCAACTCGGCATGAAACAACAACATAGACGCCTCAATTCACCTGCCGAACACAATGGACCGGCGATACTTCACTGGTCGTAGCACTCAACATCATAAACAACAAGGCTTTCATCTTAGCACTCAACATCGTAAACAACAAGGCCTCCCTGGTAGCACTCAACATTATAAACAACAGTAAGTCTTCCCAGCGCATCTCCTCATAATCAATCACTAACAAAAACCTCTAGTTCAAGATCGATCTCCCGTTCTCCCTGGATAACAGGACCATATAGTTCTGTTAGGCCCCGCCCCCGCGCTGGAGTAACAATAACAGTAAGTACTCTCATCGCTCTACTCACAAGCATTCAATAACACAAGCCACAGCTTCAGGTCAATCTCTCAACTCACTTTGGAGAACAGTACGTTCGACCCCTTCCTACAACACCAACAACACCAAAAAACAACCGTATGTCTCCTCGATAAATCCGCCTTTAAGCACATTCTAACACCCTCAATCCCAAGTTCAACCCAACCTCCGCACTCAACATAGCTCAACAACAAGGCTTTCTCTCCCGCAGACGCATACTCAACATATATCAACAACAGGGTACGTACCTTCCTTCCTCTTCTTACTCCTCCCCCAGAACCATCCCATGAACCTCTCACTAATTCCAAACCAGGCCACTAGCGAGCTCAAACCTTCCCGCAACATTCTCTCTCTCTGGGATTCCCACATTTTTGAGCTTGTGGGAAGCCCGACGAGCTCTCGCTCTTCTCTCAGCGTCTTCCCTCCGAGAGTTCATACATTCACAACTTGTTTGCATGCTTCCCATCAGAAAATGCGTTTTTTTACCATCTCGCGTGCACACACAAAGTTTCACGCACCGAGAGGTTATGATTTCCTGATTTTATCCTATAGATAGGTAAACAACAACACTGCTTCGTTTATTCATTCATCTACTTGGTGATCTTTGACTTAACTGCAACTTGGTGTTCCGTGTGACTGGATCTGAATGATGAATGATAAAAGAAACTGCACCTCCTTGCAACCTGGCTGACCGATTAGCTGAATGATTGACTCTAACTGAATGAATAAAAACTGCCGCCTCAACTGCTGGTATCTATTTGCCGGATGAGATGAATTACTGAGTATATCCGTTAATATGCTATCTATCATTCGTCTCACTTTCTCCCTCCCTCCCTCCCTCCCTCATCCAAATAACATTCTCCTCTTCCCGTCTCCTCTGCATAGTCTTTTTTCAGATCTCTCTCGTCTCGTATCTCGTATCTCCCTCCCACCTGCTAGCTCCTCCCTCCTCCAAGTAACATTGTTCTCTTCCTCTCCCACCTCCGATCTTCCACCTCACCTCACCTCTCCTCCATACTTCCACTTTTCTCCCGCCTGCAAGCTCACTTCTCTGACGCCCTCTCTGTTCTTATGTTCATCTGTCTCTCTGGATCTCTTTCCCTGTATATAGTAAATTCGTGCGGGAGATTTATCTGTCTTAATGTTTTATTATCTGATTATTTGATTGTTTGGGTTTGTTATAGTTTCTTCCCCATTCATTCAGGTTCAAAATCTAACTGTATGTATGTTATCCAACCATCCCCCCTCTAACAAGAAGTACACTAATTAGCAGCAATTATATATCTTCCAGCACTTCCAACGCGTCATCTACGAGACAAGTTAAAGGAACATCGACATCAACAACAACTATCAGCAGTCGTCGCAATCGTCATATGCCACAACATCGTCGACGAGGATCTCATCCAGAAGAACTACATACCAAACTCAATCCACTCAGTCTTCCAACTCAATCAAAAGCGGTACTCAACAGTCTTTCCAGAGCAGCAAGTCTGCCACATCGTATTTGACTAGTGGTTTCCATACGTCATCTTCATCATTGCAATCAATCAGTTTGATCAGTTCCTCGAACCCAACGACGACTTCTGATGTAACATCTAAAAAGATCAGCTCTTCGAAATCAACATCGACTAAGCATATCAATTCGGTGACCACATCACTCAAAACGGATAGCTCGTATGCCACCTCATCAACTGCAACACGCAGAGCGACGACGATATCATCTGGAAAAGTATTAGTAGCACACATAAGCTATCATCAACAGAATCATTGAAAGCAACCACTTCCATCTCATCCACGAAGGTCAAATCTTACAGCTCCTCGTTACCTGAATCACAGAGAACCGGAACAACAACATCATCCGCAAAGGACAGCTCGCCCAGCTCGTCATCTACTAAATCACTCCGACCGACGACCACATCATCCCAAAAGAAGAACTTGTCCAGCTCTTCGTCAACGGAGTCACAAAGAACGACAAACAAATCTACTCAAAAGAGTACGACGGATAGCTCATCGTCAACGGCGACCAAATCATCTTCAAAGAGAAGCTTGTATACACTGTCATCAACCGAATCGTTGAAACTAACAAGCACCTCAACACAAAAAGGTAGTACAGGATCTACTCCGATGAGTAGCAGCACACAAAAAAGCACGCCACAGACATCTACATCTCTAACTCAATCTCCGAAAGGAACAACCAGTTCCATAAAAGATAGCAGTTCCAGTGGGATACAAAATACTAGCTCTGAGAACCCGTCGTCGACGTCTAGCAGCTCTCGAGATATAAAATACACATCCGTTTCAAGTAGAAGCATTCAAGCTTCCACACAGTCTTCAAAAACGGGAGATCGTTCATTGACCTCTACAAAGAGCTATTCGTCGAGTGGAACTCGGTCCACTGCATTTACTTCTAACACTTCGGCTTCATTGACACTTTCATTATCATCTAGCACCTCTCGCACACAGAATCCATTGACGACCAAATCCACTGGTTCCTCCACGAAAGCGCAGTCTAGCTTGACATTCATATCCACTTCTAGCCACAGCAGTGGCTCCGTTGGGTCGATTATTTCATATACAACAGCGATAACGAGTACCGCAAGCCTAAGGAAAAGCACATCTTCTTCAACCTTGTTGTATACTACCCAATCGCGGATGTTAACCATTCGTACAAGCACATCTAGGTCGCTTTCCAACATACCGAGCATCACGACATCATCTTCGTTGCTTGCGTCAACCGAAGCAGTTAAAACTACAAGCTCTTCCCAGGAATTGTCCCAAAAGAGCAAATCCCAGACCAACACTTGGATACAACCGAGAAGCTCAACTACACCCTCAACACAGACGGGCAAGGGTACATCAAAATCAACATCAACATCAACCGGCACAAGCCGCCGAGAATAATCCCCGTCCAACGAGTCAACTACCATCATAAGCTCCTTTTATGTATCATCTTACAAGAGTAGATCTCAGACTAGCCCAATGACACAACAGAGTAGTTTCCAAAAAGACACTTCTAAATCTAGCCAAACATCGAACAAAACACAAAAGAGCACTTCTGTGGTGTCACCAACTACGTATGCCGAGAGTACAAGAAGCAATTCGCGACAATATTCGAGCGTGAAATCCCCTCAGTCTACGAGCACTACAGAGAAGACTGATACTCAGCGGTCTTCATCGTCTAGTCAGAACTACATTCAATCAACCAGCACAACTCAAAGGTCTACGAAGAAGACAGATACAAGTGAGAAATACACGGCTAGCAGGAGCACTGAAAAGTCTATACAGACAACCAACAGCTCCCAAACGTCTTTCAAGATAACGAAGGGTACAATGCTGTCGTCGAGTCGGTCTTCAAAACAATCTATCAAAGGTAGCAGTCTTAAAACAGTAGACGAGAGCTCGACAAAATCGTCTCAGAGCACCACTACAGTATTTAGCAGTATTTACTCCACGGTTTCGTCAGTGAGGTCCATAAAGACTACAAGCACTCTTAAAACATCTCCAGTCACTAGATCAGTCGCAACTACCAGCACGTTGACACAGCAGCCTAGTTCACGGACATCACTATCTACCGAATCCGTTAAAACTATACACAGTACAACCCAATCCAAGAAGATAGATACACCCTCCGCAACACCATCATCGAGCACTACGCGAAGCTCAATAATGCTTACATCAAATAGCGCGGTCGGTTCCAGTAGCTCTACTCCCTTGGTTGCCAGTCGTTCTAGTTCGACATCCTTGAGCGTATCCAGTAGCATACAGCCTCACTCGACATCCCTAAACTTATCAAAATTCTAGTACAAATGGAGTACATTCTAGTTCAGGAAAGGCCTCTCTATCAACATCCAGATCGATTATTGCATCCGAATCCCGTGCATTAAGCAGCTCGCGGTCTAGTCAGAGCGGCTCAGGAACCAACTCTAGTGGGAGACTGGCACAGTCAAGTAGTTCATCAACGACTATCACGAGATCTACATCGTCAAATTTGTCCACCACTACTCATACTCTGCCTTGTACAGAGGTCACTCGCTGCGCAAGTGTTGCACCACCAGACGGCGCGATTTCCTTGAGGCTCGATAACTGTTGTCAATATTCAATCATTGCAATTGGAAACACGTGTGGAAATCTCGCAGCCAATGCCAATTTATCGATTCTCGAACTAGAATTGCTAAACCCAGGTTTGCTTTGCGGAGCTGTCGGATCATCCCTCGTTCAGGTTGGTGTCGCCATTTGTCTCAAGGACATTTATGAGAACCGAAGTCCCGAATGTAGAAGCACGTACCTAGCCACCACGAGCAAAACCTCGAGCACATCACTGTCATCACGACCAAGCACACGAACTGCATCGGCAAGTTCTTCAGATGCCAAGAAAACGAGCAGCACTCCCGGCACCTCACGGAGTAGTTCCATTCAACCCACCCAAACCACAAATACATCAAGAGGACATATTAGTCCATCTTCATCAGGCATAAATACATCGCAAACATCAGCTCTATCGCGCACAACAACGAGTTCCCCCGCAAGTCTTCTTAGTGGCTCCGTCCGCTCCAGTTCCAGTCGCAATAGTTCTAAGTCTGAAGTCATGACTTCTTCTTCGACCAGCCTCCGTGTCAGCACATCGACTGCATCCACACGTACTACTACACCCATTCTAGTTAGCTCGACACGTACTACATCGGCGACGCCATCTTCGACCTCGGCCACCCGAATAACTGCGCGTACATCGAGTAGCACTACAAACTTATGTCAGAAAGCTTCCGCCCCAGCTCAAGTTCTTCCAGGTATTGCTTCCGATTGTTGCAAATATATAATAGCGGCTCGAGGAGACACTTGTAATTCAATTCGAAAGAATGCGGACATATCTCTCGCCGTACTCCTTCTTCTCAACCCCGGGATTGATTGCCTAAACCTCCAACTCGGATTGGCCTACTGTGTAAACACAGTAACCCTTTCTCTCAATCTGAATCTTATTGAACCACCTTCGAGCTCTACTGTTGCGCCTCCCGTTCCGTCATTTGCCATCCCCAATACGTTTCAGATTGTTGCTGATAATAGTGGCACTGGCGCGGATGGAACGTTTTTGATGGGACAACAAGAGGACAAGTATTTCGCTGGATTCGGACTGGAGCCGTATGGCGACGTCGTGTTACAATTTTCGTATGATCCTGCCACCAAGTATCTTGCAACTGGCCTTTACATTTTATATGCCACCACTGGTAACACCCCTCCGGTCATTCGTACTGGCGTTGTTGGGCATGACTTCGACCCCCCGGGGTTCCCAGTCGAGTGCGATATTGAATTCAATGGGAAACTCGATTGCACAGCCAATGGCAACATTTATGGAACACTAATGCTCTTGAATGGTAAGTGCTTTGTGTTCTGTATTGCAGCGTCTCAGACTAACATATCTAGTAAATAATGATGGGCTCTTAGAACTTGCTATCGGCAACAGCGCTACCACTCTTGGAAGTCTTGTTTCAAAGGTCGATCTCTTCGTTTTTCCTCTATCAGAATCAGAATTTTGATAAATGCCTTTTGTTGTACTCCACTCGTCTGCAAAGCTTCCGCAGGAGCGCACCGTTATGCCGACGATTATCGTTTTATGATCTCTCGTTTTTCTATGCTGCGGTTAGAAGTAGGTATTAGGCGGAGTTTAGCTGCAAAGATATTCACCGGAACTTACTACCGAAATATATTTGAATTTCCGCACGGCGTACGGAGGCTGCTTCGGCTCGACTTGTGTTGGGGTGACCACGATTACAGGTGCTATGCCAACGGAATAATTGTTCTCTTCTCGAGGGCATTCGCAATTCTGGAAATTACCGCTACTGATGTCCCAGATATCCTAGAAATATTAATCAGCTACAATTTGTTCTGATATGAAATACTGCGGACTTACAGCAATATCCATCAAGAGCTCCTACAATATCTGATTACTTCTAGCAAAGCTACTGGCTATATTATAATTGGACCAGATTATCTTGAGAAATAGATTACTAAACCTTTAAGTTCTTAGAAATTTAATAAGTCCGCTCTGAGACTGGTTATTCTTCGGGATTATAAAGATATTTGTAGCAAAGTTTTCAACGAATTGGCTTTATAACTATAAGTAAGGAGCTACTAGTAAGATAAGGGAGTATATATGAGTATAACCAATTTTTCCAGTTTCTTATAACTGTCCGTCCAAGGCTAATCTTCAAGTGTTGGATAAACCTCTGATTACTCCTCTTCGATATACGATAATATCTGCTAAGAATCTGGTTTATATAAAGCTTCTTCAACATCACTAAGAATTGCAAATAAGTTCTTATACTTGTATATACTTTGTTTTACCTCCTGTAAGATAGCCTCTTCGGAAGAAAACGATACCGGATAGCTTAGTAGCAATAGTTCAGCTATATCTTATATATCTTCTGCAGAGGAGTTGACTTTGAATCTATTGTCCTTCTCAGATACAGCTAAGGTAGTATGCGGATGAGGAGGCTGAAAATTGGGGGTTATTACGGAAGAGCTTTTCGACTTTCTGCGTGCAGCTTTAAGCTTTCTTCTTCGTATAAAAGAGTTTCTATATAGCTTGGTGATGGATTGTGTTTCTCTGTTAGTATTCCTCCCATGAATGTTGATTCTCTTATGACAATATGTTAATTGCAATTCAGTTAACCTCATTATCTGGCCCGATTGTCGCAAGTACAAGCAGTTCTTTCTAAAAGATGACATGGCGCTGGGTTTGTTTCGTTCTGATGGAAAGGAGTATCTCTAGGAACTCAAGAAGCATTGATACCGTTGCCCGTTCCGATGGAAACAGGTATGTTCATGGACCTATGAAGCATCGATACCATTGCCCGTTCCGATGGAAAGAGTCTATGCTCAATTTCACCTGCACGATCGGATTCGAGTGAAGAAGTCATTCTTTTTCACGGACGATGTCAATCTACGGCAAGAATAGTCGAGACTCGATATGATAATTCAATGGCTCTGGATCCAATAGATACGAAATTGAAGATTGTTGAAGACAAATTCCAGAATCAACGATGGTTATCGAAACGTATGTTACCTGTGATATTGTAATAGTGATCTAAGGCGAAGAAAATTGTTAATTTGTGACAGATTTGAGTCAGACAGGGCAGCCACCTGGAGTGAGGAACCACAAGAAGGGGAGACCTCTGCCCTTGCGGGGACACCGGGGGCTCAAACCCCTGGTAGCCCGCAGGGCACGTCAGACAATAAATTAAATGGTGATAGTTGTGATCGTGGTTGTGACTGTGGTACAAACCCACGTGGAGGTGGAGTCGTTAGAGGTGAGAAAGAGTTGAGTATTGATATTTATGAATCTAACGTTAAAACTCTTAGGCAATTTGAATGCCAAATTTTGTTAGAGGAGACTCTCAGGGACAAGGAAGAATCGTTCGAAGCATATACTGCAGCAATAGCAGAGCCATCTTCTCCGAATTTCGAGTCGATCTTGCCAAAAAACACTGGCAAAGGTTGACGTCGGGATCGCGCCCAAGGACGAGCATGTTCGTGGACCTATGAAGCATCGATACCGTCTGCCCGTTCCGATGGAAAGAAGCATGTTCGTAGGCTTGGGAAGCATTGGTACCGTTGCCTGTTCCGATGGAGAGAAATATCTCGTGGTCCTATACAATTGTTTTGAGAAGCTAGATGGGTATTACTGGTTGTGACCCTTCTCATTTTGATTATATGCTGTTTGATCCCTTCTACCTTCAGCTGTTTAACAAGTGATCGATTCAATTCACTGCAAAAGCTAGTCATTTGTATGGTGTTCATCGTGTCCGTCCACTCCTCTCTCGAAATTCATTTTATTCTTTTCATCATGCGCTTAATCGAGAATAATACAACTATACCGTCACGGTATCAAATTATGATCGTACATAGACTCCCTCAGCAGTATACCATCAGTCATATATTTTAGAATGATCTTTGAACTTGTCGCGTCCATGAGCTTCATCGAGAATGATGCAGCTATACCGTGTCAAATTATGATCATGCATAGACTCTCACAGCAGCATACCAAGTCATATTTGAGTGTCCCCAGCGATGCCGGCAGTGTAGATAACAAACTTGTTACTAACCGCCGAATGACATTTAGTTCGGTGCCGCGCCCAAATTCCACTCCTATGCTGCAGTCCCGACGCGGTCAATCGGTGACATTTCCTTCCTAGCTCATCGGCCTGTTAATGCCGGCACTCATTCAGCGCTGGCACAAGGTTTCCGACCATTCATGATAATTATTCTCTCACTTGGTAATATTGTTGTCACTGCTTTGGCCGAGTTTTTTGCTCCATTCGCCGCTCCCGTCTTCACGAGGTGCGTGAGTGGGGGACAAGGTGTTTTCGAAGATCGCGTGCCTGAATGCCATATGCTCCCCTTCTACCTTCTGTTTCCTATGACGGCACGGACTGCCGCCATGAAGCAGTACCTGCGAGAAGCCGATATGGGACGATACTATTGTTGTTATGAATGAATTGAAGCTATTACCAAAATAGGGTAGCGCTATCTCATGAGGTCTACTCTTGGCGGGCGAGGCGGGCTCTTCGGCTTGGAAAAAACAGACTGATTTGAGGTATTAACTTTTCATATACCTCAATCAAGTAACCCCTCTACTGGTAATAGAACCCTCCCGCATTGTCAATCCGCGCTCACTAGCTCCCAATACCTTTAGGAACACTGCTGCACAGGGAGAAAAACTGAGTGATTTACTCTGCCTGAATGATCGAGTCTAACTGAATGATTGAAAACCGCTGCCTCGAATGGCTATACGTACCAGATGAAAGATGTTATTTGTAATAGTATGTCCGTCAATCATTCGTCTCGCTTTCTCTCCCCCCTCCCATCTCCCCCCTCCTCCATCACACCTCCTCCCCCCCTCCAATCTCACACCCTCCTCATCCAAGGAAACTTCAACCCATCCACCTCATCATCACTAAACCCCATCTCCCCTTCATCCTCCCCGTCCTCCGCGTCCTCCGCGTCCTCCGCACTACCCCCCTCAGCATCCCACTCCTCCAAATCCGACGCATTCCCCGTGCGATACGCATACGCATTCCTGCCATACTCGTCATCCGACTCGACTTCTTCATCCGGGTAGTCTGCCGAGTAGTGGTTTTCGGCTATATCATGATTCATTAGTTCGTGAGTTGAAAAGGTGAGGAGAGGGGATAGGGAAGGGGATAAGGGGAAGGAATGAGGGGAAAGAAAGAACCGATGAAAGAAAGGACAGAGGCAAGGGATTGAATAGAGAAAAGAAACAGAAATAAACCAGGCAAAGGTATATAAAAAAGGTAGGCGGAAGAATAAATAAGAAAACCCCCAAACCCACCATTCTCATCCTCCTCCCCCTCCTCATCCTCCTCCTCTTCCTCCTCCTCCACCCTATAAAACTCCTCAACATCCGTCGTCGAATCCAGCACCAAAAGCCCAAAATTAATTTCCCCGCCCGGATCCTGTATATCCTCCGCGGGGAGCCGAATATACGTATCGATGATATACTCCGAATCGGTATCCATATCTTCGTCCTCGACTTCGACATCTGATGTGTGTCCAAAGGGTTCTTCGTGGTCGATTTCCATGCTCGCCTCTGGGTGCCGCTCTTTGTAGCGGAGAGCGGGTTTTTTGGGTTTGAATTTGGAGGTAGAGGTGGAGGTGAGTTTGTTAGGGGAGCGGGTGCTGGAGGAGGGGGCGGGGGAGGGGGTGGTTCTGATTGGGGAGGGGGATTGAGATTGTGATTCTAGGATGCTGCGGCCGATTTCTTGGAGTGTGTAGGCTTGCATCTGAGCTGCTAAGTCGTCGGTATCAAGACCCCATGGATTCACAAGTGCGGGAGGTGGTTTTGACTGAGTTGCAGGCTTTGTCGCATCTTTCGGGGGAGCTGGAACTCTAGAGCCTCGGCCGGGCTTCTTCCGCGGACGCTCCTCTTCCTCTTTCGTCTGTAATGCATTTTCTAAAGGTGCTGCGAATTTTGCTGATGATTCCAATTGCTTCTCCTGAGAGGTCTTTTGTCGCACACGCCGCTCGACGAAGATGGTGGTGGCTTTCTGCGTGCGCTTCCGTATGCCGCTGTCGGAGGTTGGTGGTATGGTGGGTGTTGCGCTTCGTGAAATATGGAATCGTCGCGGCTGAGCCTTTTTGGGACTTCCGCTGCTGGTTGGACGTTTGACTTCGAGGTCTTGCTTGGTGGTGGTGGGTATAGGATGAGATGGGGAGGTGGCACGTTGCCCCTCATTTTTGAGTTCATTTATTGTTTGTGCAACTCCAGATGGTTTTGAAGGTGCCTTGCTCGCAAGACTTCTGGAACTGGATGCTCGGTGAAGGGGTTTAATGCGACGACCGGCTGGTAGGACGGATGGAGGAGGGGTAGGAGTGTCGGATTGGGGAGTAGTTTGTCTCGAGAAAACGAAATCATTTGCGCGACGTTGACGTTTTCCGGTGGATTCGTGAACACCTGGAACTCTTCAGCAGTTGCCCAGGACTAGCATGTGATTGGGAGAGCTTACGCAGGAATTCTAAAGGCTCATCTGTAGCTTTTCTCTTGATATGAATAACCGATGGGGGCAGAGACATGGTTGTGGTGGAGGGATTTGGATGGTTTGGTTAGGCTTGTGCACGAATATAATTCAGGATTTCCTTTCGTATCAGCGTAGCATTGAGCGTTTCGACAGAGAGCTTGTCCTGAATTTGTGACGTTTAGGTTATCACAAGCAAGGAGTTGTGTGGAATTCCAAAATTTGAGAGCATCCAGTTGACATCAAGCTGCTATCGGCGTCATTTCACCGAAGGCCGACAAAATAAAATAAAATTGTGGCCTCGGGCGACAAGGCCATAGCACAGGCGAGACAGGCAAGAGCCGAAAGGTTAAAAATGCAGAGTCGAGTCGTGCGAGTCCAAAAGTCCAAGAGTTCCTAGCGGGAGCACTAGATTAGATAAGGATTACTTTGGGAGCTATCCATGCCGGTTGGGCTGGACAAACAAGAAATTCAACATCTTGACTTTCTGTTTGCACGTATTTCGCGCAGCAACCTTCAATGCGTTCCTGGTGGTGCTATCATTATCATTGTCGTTACCAAATGCTATTGTCTTGTTATGAGGTTGCGGAAGGATTGTCAATCTTCATCTCATCGTTGCGCCACGGGCACCTACCTCAACGTCCTTCATGTATCATGCCACCTTCGAAGGTCGAGGCTGTACTGTTCCTGTACGAGTAGAGTAGCTCATCTGTGGCGTGAGCTGTTCCACTCACATCCTCCGTAGAACCAGCGTTCATTCGCTGACATGTGCATCCCTGGGCGGTCGCCAGAACGAACGCAGCAAGCGAAAAAGGCGAGGGAAGCTTTAAAATCAAGGATCATTGGTCCAGTTCGTCCATGCTGGACAGTTGTACAAGTACTTTGTTAGATACGTCGAATGCATTCAACCCTCTTACTACTTCGTACGGGGGAGAGTCGGGCAGGGAAACGAAATGATACAATAATTAGTAATTGCGTGTTCTTTCGCAATCAACACGACGTCGTTCTTTCAATGTCGTTGACGTTCATCAATCCTCTCTGATCTCTGGGGGGACAGAAATCTCCGGAAAGATCAACAGCAGCCTCATCAACCCGCCCTCAAAGGCTCAACCCCCTCCATTATTCTGCTCTGCGACCATTCAACTTCTGGCTACCTTGGACTTGGGTGGGCTCGGTGGAGTCTCCTGGACCGCCTTGTCTCGCATCCCTGTCGCACAACGTCCTATCAGCTTCTAGTATGACGCAACAGAATTAATGGACTCTGATAGACTCGTTTCCTATGCATCCCATCGAGTCTTTCCTATTTCCCCCCCATTTTCCCATTTTCCCATGCTATTCGCTATAAAAAAGTTCCCCTCTACAGCAGTAAACTCCTTTCTTACCTTTCCATCGTGAGCCTTTGAAGTTTGAACAAATCAGCACTTGCAGCAGGCCTCTGCAATTGGAGACATTCAATCCAACTCGATACAGGTATGAGCAAACTTTTCCTTCTTTATTCGTCCAATGCTGTTGCTTTGCTTTGCCGGGGCACACCTTCCTACTTCTGCTTCCCACTCCCTGCTTCCTGCGTCCTGCTTGTTCCGGAAACCGTCTTCCTACATACAAGGTAGCTATCCGGTCCCCACCATCCACGTTGGTGAAGAGCAAAAAAAATGTGTTCTTGACTTTTTGTTGAACGTCAACCATCTACGACTGTCTTTCTCTATTGCACTCTCTACCCTCCGAGCTTTTTAGTTCTCATTGGAGTATTTACTTCTTCAAGTCGTCGACCACCTATAAAACATTGTTAACATTCCGTTGTTTGCTCTAGAATACCTATACCTTAATACACGCGAGCAGCAAGTAATGGTCTGTTGTAGGTGACGAGAGACATCATGGCAGAATCAAACAAAACTTCCGTCGTTATCGAATATTCCAAGCCTGGAGCCGAACCGCCCATCTATGTGGCTGGTTCATTCTCATCATGGCAACCACTAGAGATGGAATGCACGGATGATGCGGAACATGGCCGGAAATTCACCAGAAAGCTGGAGGTCGAGGAAGGAAACGAATATCAATATAAATTCCGACTTGGCGATGGGAATTGGTGGGAACTGGACGAGAGTGGACCTACAGGTATGTTCTCACCTTTCCATCCTCTCCTCATAAGATACAGTCGAGCGACTGGGGATTGAGAAGTGTTCCTTCGTCATCTCTATGAAGTCGTCTAATCTGAACATTCACCTTGTTTAATTATGTGGGTCAAAATTAACACTTTTATCTCATGTAGTTACGGATGAAAGCGGAAATCGAAACAATCTTTTAACGGTCCCGATAAAATCGTCGGAGAAGACCGAGTCCGAACACAAAGAGGACATTACAGAGGAAGCAGCTTCATCTTCGATACCCAGTGAGGAAAAGAGCGAGCCGATTCTGGAAAAGCACGAAGAACCTTCTTCCACTGCTGAATCTGAAGACACTCCTCATGTTGAGGAAACTGCACCAACCACAACATCAGCACCAACGGATGGCCATTCCGATGAAGCTCCAGCAGTAGTCAATTCAGATGAAACAGAGGCTCCCATCGAATCCCATGCTGAAAATCCAACGGCGGAGAAGGGCGAAAGCGAGCATCATGAGGAAACCCCGGTAGTCAAAGACGCCGAGCACAAAGAATCCCATAGCAATGGCGATGATGAGGCAGAAGACATTGAAACAAATGATGGAGCAGATGATGACATGTCTTCCAAAGCTGATTCAGCAGTCGAACTAACTGACGCTCCTCAACCAAAGTTACACGAAAATGAATCATGGGCGGATGTTGTTAAGGAGGAGCCAGGCTCGGTTGACGCATCAGCAAATGCAAAGCATGACGAAACTAAGGAGGAGCACGATGCAGCCGATGCTACATCTGAACATCCACATGTCTCGGAAAACACTGAGAAGGATCAAGTAGAGTCTGAGCCCTCTGCACCAGCAGCACCCCAGGAGGTGTCATACGCAGAGGTTGTGAAGCATGATTCGGCCGATGAACCAGCCCCTGCCGCCAAAGAAGATGATGTCGAGAAAACCAAACTGGAGCCAGAGTCTTCTCACGTGGCGCAACCTGAAGAGGAGTCTAGTGCAGACGCTCACAAGGACGAGTCGGTCGACAAACAAACTCAAGAGCCCGCTGATGAGCCGGCGATAGCTACCGACAAAGATGAGACACAAGCGGAACAGCCAGAAGCTACCGAAACAAAAGATGAATCATATGCAGATGTCGTTAAGCATGAACCTACTAACGAAGATGTCAATGAGCCGGTGCCAACGAAGAGCGAAGATGATGCAGAAAAAGAACCATTGAAGGTGGACGCTACTGAACAAGAGCAACCAGAAACAGAGCAACCAGAAACAGAGCAACCAGAAACAGAGCAACCAGAAACAGAGCAACCAGAAACAGAGCAACCAGAAACAGAGCATCATGAAAAGCCCGAGGACGACAAAGAATCGTACGCCGAAATTGTCAAACATGACGCTCCTGAGGATTCTGCTGAAGGTGCCGACGTCAATGAGGCCCAGGGTCAACAAGCTGAGGATGCTGAACCTGAACATGTCACCCTCAGAAATGATGTGGTCACCCCAGAACCTGCAGAGGTTGCAGCCGAGGTTGCCAATTCTGCTGCATCTTTGGATCGTGAACCACCTACACCACCAATGTCGGACAGCGAAGCTGGAAAGATTGGCTACCGGCGATTGTCCACTACACCCATTGGTGAAGTCGCAGATACTGCCGCTGAAGTCGCCGAAACTGCAGCTAAGATTGATCCCCCAACCAAGGTTAGTATCTTCCCAGTCTAGCTGTGATTTAATAAATTACTAATCGGTTCCAGCCAAATTCCATCAAACTACCACCTAATGGGGCAGATGTTAACAGAGATCTTGATGATATGACACCGGGGTCTGGCCTTGCGACACCATTCGATGAACAAGTACCAAAATTCCCCCACGAATGCAATGGACCTCCCACTCCAGAAGATCTAAGAGACCACCACGCAACCCCTGTTCAAACGGCCGTACGGACCCCATTGTTCCAGGAATACGATCCTAATGATCCTGGACTCGAACCATTCCCTAGTGACTACAATGGCATAATGCAGCACGTCAAGAGGCTTGAGACTAGAATGAGTGAAGATCAGACATCGATAAAAAGTATTTCTTCTGATCACCCTGGGGACAATGATGATGTTGTGCTACCGACCCCGTCCCCACGATCTCTTGCTCAACAAGGCTCCCCGCCACTGGGATCAATTGCCGAAGAGAATGCGGAGGGCGATGGTCAAGATAAGTTGACCCCGCTGGTCGAAGAAAATCCCGAGGTCACCAAGGATCTTGGTAGTACCGATAAAGCAGGTAAAGAAGAGGAAGAGGCTCCTCAAGCAAAAGAAGACGAGCCAACTGATGAATCTCCAAAAGATACATCTGGACCATCAGAAGCACCAGAGAGTGCTCCTTCACCAAACACTCTGGAGCAGCCAAAGCCAACTCTACCAGATACACCATTTATTGAGAATAAGGAGATAACTGCAGCAGACTCGGCTGCAAAAAGACTTGCAGGTGGAAAAGGACCGGATATCACAATTCAACCAGCAACTCCAGGCTCGAGTGCAACCACGACCGATCCCATGGCCAAACAGACTGGCGCGAAATCGACGTCTTTTGCGGAGCCCAATGATGAATCTCAATTGCGAGCTCGAAAACAGACGCCCTCTAGAATGCCTGATCGTTCAATCACACCAACATCGCTTCACACGGTCGGCAACAACGATAAGTCGAGAAACTTCTTGAAAGCATTCTTTCAAGTTGTGTTTGTTGATTGGATTGGAGGGTTTATTAAGAAACTGTGCGGTGGCGGACGTCACACGTAAGGACTTCATTATCCAATTACTTTTTAGATTTCTTACTCTCTTTTTTCCCCCAACGATACCCAGAAATCTTTTTTTTTTTTTACTCACTTGACTCCTTCCCATCAGGCTGATCGGTCACATCACAAATAGGCTTTTGGCCGTTTCCGCTACCGTCGTCGTCGTTCTTGCACCTGCTTTGTACTTTTTTGCTTGATTAAAAAAAAATCACGTTCTGATTCGAATTCGGATTCTTTGTCTCCCCTCAGCGCGTTACGCATTGCTTGCCAGAAAATAGTCTGTCTTTTTTTGCTCCTCACTTTCCAACGTGCGAAGAAACGATTGGGGGATCTGATTTCGAAGGCGAGGGATGGAGGGTTTGGAAGGGCTTTGGGAGGGTAGGGTTGGACGGGGCTGGGAAGGAAGGGATGGGATTGGGGATGATGTTGATAAATTGGTGTTGAGACAGATTTTTAAATAGGAGTTTGAGTTGATATTGATGCTTTGTATCATATCATGTGGCTCTTCGTGCTTTTATTAGTCTTAACTGAGATGTGAGAAGTAGAAGTAATGAATGAATGAATGAAGAGTTATTTGATGCTTGGATGGGTATTCATGGTGTGTGTGTATGTATGTGTGTGTATATGTGTATGCGTATGTTTGGGCTGGAGGTGAAAGGGACGGTGAGAGTGGTGTATTGTGGTCCCTTTTGGGGGCAGTTGTAGCTTTGAACTCTTTGAGGGGTCAAAGGAAGAGTATCTCGTTGGTGTGGTGAAAGAGGGGTGGATGTTAGGGAGGAGAAGTAGTCCCAGGCTCGCCGTGATAGGGCTGATGTGGTTAGTCAGCAATGAACCCTGATTTTAGTTTCCTGGAGCGCATTTAGAGTTCACGATAGGAGACAGAACATACTTCTATATTCGCGGAACCAAATTCTTTGCCTTTCTCCATACATTTTTTTCTATGATTTGTTCATATTTTTATGCTGAATGTGAATATCATCTCACTTTTACGTCAAAGATTCTCTTTGACATCTGAACAAGGGGGCAGTGCAATCGTCAGATTTACATCGTTTCGCATCGCCTGCACAGTACGATGCTTTCAAGTGCCACAGAATAAGACGACGGAACTGTTAAACATCAAAGAACAAAAACGCTATCTTTGACCGCAGATGGGAAATCGCACTCGAAATCCATGATATCTCCCAAGAAATCCTCTCAGAATGTCTCCACGTTCTTCACCGCGCTACCAACAAGTCCCCCAATCTTCTCTCGACTCCGAAGACCCCTCCAATGAATTCAAAGACAAACCGCTTTCGCCCCGCCGTCTACCACTCTCTCTCTACCTGCGAAAGATAAGACGAGTCTGCAGACCTACCTACATCTTCCTCTTCCTCGTCGTCTTCTTCTTCTGGCAGGTTACCTTCAACGCAAGCTACACCAATCCTCCTCCCTTCACCGTCCCCGCCGACGAAAAAGTGTTCATTGCAACGAACATCGTGAACAAAGAACTCATAGACGGAGTATGGGGCGAACGCCTAGTCGAACTAGTCGACACCATCGGCCGGGACAGAGTCTTCGTTAGTATCTACGGCGGGCCCAAAGATGCATTAACCCGGCTAGAAGCCAAGCTCCACGGCGTACAAAAAAGCATCATCGCCGAAGCTGACGACCCAATCGATCTCTCAACTCTGCACCGCATCACACTCCCCAGTGGCCAGAAGCGAATCAAGCGCATCGAATATCTCGCGGATCTGCGAAACCGTGCCATGGATCCGATGACCAAGGGCTTGTTACCGGAAAGATACGACAGAGTGTTATTCGTCAACGACGTCTGGTTCGATGTCGAAGGGGCGCTGAGATTACTGTGGGGAACGATGGTTAATGAAAATGGAAAAGCGGAATACAAAGCAGTCTGCGCAGCAGATTTCGTCACGAGCTGGAAATACTACGATACGTACGGCACGCGCGACGCAGAGGGTTACAGCATCGGCGTTCCTATCTTCCCCTGGTTCGGCAGCAAAGGGGAAGCCCGCTCGCGGAACGACGTGCTAGAAGGCCGGGATGCCGTGCGGGTGAAGAGTTGCTGGGGCGGGATGGTCGCGTTCGATGCGCGCTTTTTTCAGACGGAAGTCCTGCAGAGTGATAATACCACGAAAACTAAACTCGAACCGCAAGTTTCGGGCCTGCCGGTACGGTTTCGTTCCGAGCCGGAGAACTTCTGGGATGCGTCGGAGTGCTGTTTGGTGCATGCGGATGTTATTGCGGCGGAGGGGGTGGTGGGTGAGACAATGAAGGGGAGGGAGGAGTGGGGGGAGGGGGTGTTTATGAATCCGTTTGTGAGGGTGGCGTATGATGGGGGGAC